>JAJOOH010003006.1:0-18921 GCA_029582605.1 Solanum gracilifrons
ATGATTTAGTACTTTTAAATTATGATCATTTTCATTATGACTTTGCAATATTTATTTTATATGATGATTTCATTATTATTTTTTATTGAATATTTTAGTGTCATCACTCATTTCATATTTTGTGTTATTTTCTTAAGAAACACCTTAGATAATTGTATTTTGGTTGGACTAAAGAAATATTTGGAGCACAAGTTAATTATATGCTTATATGCAAACTTTACCGAAAAAATCCGAGGTTTATTAGTTTGGTTCAATTTAAAAATTTAAAAATTCGAGACAATGGTTTGGTTTGATATTTAAAAACCCCGAACCAACCCGAGGTTGAAAAACCTGAAAAAATCCTAATTTTATTAGGTTGGTTTGGTTTATAAATTTAAAATTTTTACACAAATAATTTGGTTTGATATTTGAAAAATCCGAACCAACCCGATGATGTACACCCCTAATTAAAAGTGATTGTCTCATATTAGTTTATCCATCTTATTAAAGCAAAAAATATATAATAGTACTATTTAAACACTTCAGCACTATATATTATACACATGATCAGATAGTCCAAAGATATTGGTCAATTATCTTCACTCCCACGATCACTTGACTATGTAAAAATTAGAATTCGTTTTCACTCTCACGATCACTTGATTATGTAAAAATTAGCCCGAATGATCAAATTTGGGACCGATTTAAAATGTAATCGTGAAATATAAACTTTTAAAGGCAAAAATAATACTATATGAACAAAAAAATACTCCCCAACTTAAAGTCGTTTGGTAGAGTGTATAAAAATAATACTAAATAGAGTGTCTTAGTAATGTTTGCATTAACAATGCATATATTAGTAGTGTTTGCATTAATTATACATTGATTATTTTTATGCATTGTTTGGTTTGATGCATTAAAAATAGAATGCATTGCATTAAACAAATTATTTACAAAGATACTCTTCAATATTATGGTGGAAAAGATATAAAAAAAGGTATTGAGGGGTAATTGAGTCTTTAATTGAGTTAATGCGTGCATTAACCATTGCATTGCTAATACCTAGAAATCCATGGTATTAGCAATACACACCTGACAGGGGTCGTTAGGTAGAGTGTATAAGAATAATGTTAACTAGAGTGTATTAGTAGTGCTTGCATTAGCAATGCATGTATTAGTTATGCTTGCATTAGTTATACATAGATTATTTTTATGCATTGTTTGGTTTGATGCATTAAAAAATAGCATGCATTGCATAAAAAAATTAATTACAAAGATACCCTCCAGTCCACTATTATGGTAGAAAAGATGTAAAAAGGGTTTTGAGGGGCAATTGGGTCTTTAATCATGCTAATGCATGCATTAAATTCATTGCATTGCTAATACCTAAAAATCCATGGTATTAACAATACACACCTTAATACACAATAGAGTGTGTTAGTTATACATAGGTTGGAAAAGAGTACCAAACAAGGTACTAGTAATACACAAAGTTAATGCATACATTATTTTTTATATATTTTTTTTAACACTCTACCAAACTACCCCTAAATCTGATAACTTCATAAAACTTTGATAGAGTTTAAATTCTATTAATGGGTTCAGACTTTAACCAAATTAAATTTCAGAAATAATTAATGGAGTTTAATCTTTCACACTTGAAGGGTAAAAATTTATAAAAATTTCAAATTTCATGGAATTCAAATTTTCGGAACTAAGTTCTACAAATTTGTTATTCTTAAGCTTCATGAATGATTCATGTCATTCAAAAAAATTTCAAGTCAAATTTCAAAGAACAATACATGGAATTCAAACTTCACAATTAAAATGTGAAAATTAGTTGGGAGTTCTAAACCAAACTTTTATCAATTCAAAGTTGAAACTCCAGGTTCATGGAATTCAAGGTAATAAATGTTCAAAAACTCAAATAACATGTCCCTATTGTTTTCCGCGTTTAAACTTGACGTATTTTTGTCATCAGTATCCTCGCATTAAATTGTAGTTAAGATACTGAATTATTTTCCAACACTTGCACAAAAAAGGACTTTCAAAAATGGTGAGAATCTACGGCCCAGAAAGGTCGATAATTGAATAGCATATGCAATTGCTCCATCTTTATATTACACACTCGGGACTAACTAGTTGTAGTAACCTTATTTTTGGTACAAGAAATTGTAGCTATTCCATTGCAATTTAAGTTTCTAAATTCTAAATAATTTTGTAACATGAAGAAACACACATCTGTGTAGGTTGGGTTACCAGTTACTAATGAGAAATGTTCATACTGTTAAATAACACCAAATCAAAAGGAAGTCGACGAGAGATATTTTGGGACAGTGTGGCTCCACCTTTCTCAAATGATTGAATCTTCCTAGCAGCTGTCACATAATTGCAAATTGACACAGATTATTTTTGCATGTTGAAAACGATTTGAACAAACAGTTTCTCCTCATTTCTTTCTTTAAGTTTCCACATACCGACGTCAAAACACTTCAAATCCATGGAATTTTACACAGGTTGAACATTTCAAAGACTTAAGATCCCTCAATTATTCTACCAAAGATTCCATCTGAATATAACTGAGGACTATTTTGGGATTTGATGGCACATCTAATGCATGAATAACACGATACTAAAGTGAAGTTAAAGGAGGTCCTTGTTGACAATGGTTCAACATAACCATTAACCAAACACGTTATAATAGAGACAATCAAAAGTGTTAAGAACCACATTATTACCAGACTTCTAGTCGGTTCGTTCCTATGTTTGCTAGCCAGTCAACAATAATGCAATGGAATGCCACATAAAGGGGGACCAGCTGCCCTGTCTTTAACTGCAAGGATATATATACCAATCTCCTCTTTTCTGATACCAGAGGAAGATGGTCCTGCTTTTAATGTATAGATAGAAGTTTTAAGCAACTTCCAGCATTGCGAGTTTCCGGTTCCATTCATACCCCCATAGCGAGAGTTCAAATGAATATGCTCAAGATGAAAGTAGGCAAATTATGCTCTTTCACGAGCAAATCTACAATCTAATACAGTAGTAGAAGGAACACAAATGAACTGTCTATCACTTGGTAGATGGCCTTGAAATAAACCACAATTACCGCTTTCTCACAAAACTATGTTTTTCAATACTGTCATAGTTCCAACCCCAAAGCTATTTATGCCATAGCCCGAGGACTCTAGGCACGTCTGAACTTAAAAACACATATTATGCTTAGCTCATCAAGTTTTTCTTAAATTTCCATTCACTCACATAAGGAAAAGCAACAGAAAAGAGAACAACTATTATTGATGCATAGAGTTATTTATTACTTCATTTATAATAACTGGCATAGAGATATTAACCAGCCGTAATGAAAAGTTTCAAAGCAACTCCAGGACAGCTTGCATCCCAGCTGTTTGTCTTGTTTGTTGGTATTTATGATCTTATTAAGCAAGACTTATTTGAATACAAGTACTAAACCACGTTACTCGTAAACAAGGAAGATATGCAAATCTTCAATCAACAGTTCAGGTAGAGCAAAAATAGCTCCCGCGAGAATAGAAATTACACACCACATTCACCAAGGAAAAGACACTATTAGTTGCTTCAGCTCATTAAATCTCAATTGATCCAATTTCTTCTTTCACAAATAAAACAATATGTTCTACCCAAAGATATGCGGTACAAATCTACATTTCCCTTCACAAGGATGAAAGCCACTAACACATGTTTTTCCAATCTCATACCAGGCAGATACGCTGAAGGTATTAATCTTTACTTACTTGATCAGCATCAAGTTTAAGAAGGTAAGGAAAGAGAACGAAGCTTGTGATCTTCAGAAATTCAGATACATGAGTATTTGTAGAACTGATACTTTCAAAACTTCCCCAAGGGAACTACTTTAAAACATGTTAAGTCCAATAGCTCTGGTATTAGTTAGCAACAACGTACTAATTATTTAGGTTTTGTTTTTCAATTCACAACACACACCACAAGGGGGAGAGAGAGAGAAGAAAAGAGCACTGCATTTCCCAAGATGAGAGAATATAAGGAGCACTGCAATAGACTCTAATCCCATATAATTGTACAGAAGTTTTTACTCTTAAGGCTATAAATGAGTAAAATCACAGCATGAATGAACTAATGCTAGCTGGGCTAACAAGGAGCTCTAAACTACCTTTAAGTGAAGTATACAGAAGAATCTCCATTCTTTCAGTAACTCTAAACAACTTTAGACACTAAATTTCTCCTCTTTTTCCTTTTTCCCTTTTGCTCCCCATGCTTTACACTATCGCATAAGACAACATCAGGATTTAATTGTACAGGACAACATAAAGCTTCTTACAATTTTATCTTCTAAATCGAGAACCCTTGTTCGGTCTGCCATCGTTCTTCCCATCCCACACAGAATACCAGAAGAAAAGTGACATCCAAAATAAGACAGCAAAAAATATCCACAAGGTGTCTTGTGCTTTGGAGAAAGATGACATGATCCCTGGTTAAGAAATTTAAACATTTGTCAGGGATCCTTAACAATATGAGCACTGTTACCGCATATGCTCAAGGAAAAAGACTTTCATAAGTTTGAGAAGAAGAGTAAACAATGTCAAAGTTACTGACATGCTCAATCAACATAACTTCCCAGATTATCACTAAAGTCTGATGCATCTTGACCATCAGCATCTCATATTATCAATTATAAATAATGCAAGAGGGGAATACCTTTAGTACAGAAATAGAGCACAAACCAGCTCCATCATCAGACCAAAAATAATAGCACAGCAAACAAGGTATGCTAAGCCATTAAATTAATAACATAATGCAATTTCAGGCGAACATGAAATTTAACTATTTTTTCTCTGGCAATTGCTAATCCTGATGAATTCTCATCATGGGAACATGTCCTTACCGTGGATAAAACAGCTGCCTGATATCTTTACCTGAATCTCCACCCCCACCACACACACACAAAAAAAAGGAGGAAGAAGAAGAAGAAGAAGAAAAGAAGAACAATAAAAGGATGTAAAAATATTTGATTCAGGTTATTGAGCAAGTGACCCAAATCATTCATTGGACAATTACTGAATTTATACGCTGCGAATGAAACATTATAACTATAAGGTGGTGGTTGTTTGGCCTCTCAATGCCTAAACTCTGTTAATAATGCCAACTGATCATTTCACAAACGGTTAAAGGGAATCCAAAAATAAAAGTGCACTGGCCATAATTTATTAATTACAATAGTACTCAACTCATTCCCACCAATAACCTCCAAGTTATGATGTATGTATTGTCTTTGTCATCCACATTTTTAGTTTTCTCTGATGGTTAGCCTCCAGATATCCATGTAGTTTGCAGACCAAACATTTGGTTATCCATTTAGCAGATCATTTGCTATACTGTATTCAGGAATGCCTTAGAGCTATGTTAAATGGACATGGGTAGGAGTAATATATGGGTGGGAATGATTTATCACTTAACACTTAGGGTTAGGGGCACAGAAAGAAGTACGGGGGGTGCTGGATACGGCAATCAAATGTACAAAAATTAATTGAAAAGACATTGAACCAAAATAAGTATATCCAAATTCTATAAACACCTAGTATTTTATTCCATAAGCATATCTCAGACAAAAGAAGAATATTCTAATACTTATGCAATTATGTATGTATATATAGAGTATGTAAGTTTGTTTTTATGTACACAACTGAAACCAAAAACCCAAGCAACACATGCTTCTTAGTTCCTGAGCACTCAACACACCCTACGTGAATTGATCAAATCAGGTATATATCAATAGCCACATCCAGAGGGAATCATATAACTATAATACCCTAAGCCAAGGTGCATCAGACTCGAACACACTTTTCAAGCTTGTTCCACAGACTCAATCTGAGACTCAAACACACTTTTCAAACTTGTCTGGCCCAATCAGTTGAATCTGATGGTAGTTTTATCTATGAAAAACTTTTCGAAGTGAACAAAGATGCTTAGAACTTAACAAATCATCCATATACAATTTAAGATAATTTCATGAAGTTAATGAGGTAAAATTGCTTATCTCAATTCCGGATAAATTGTTCCAAATTTTGAGCTTAGCATAATCTCCCTTTGTTCTTTCATAGATGATTTCGAATAAGTTCAAAGTTAGATATTACACACTTTTACAAGGCATTGGTAATAAGTCAATCTAATTGCTAACAGATATAACATGATAACAAAAAGTGAGCTATGAATACCTGGAGACGATGATGAGTCTTCTTCATTATTAGGTGGTTCGGTCTGTGGAGGCGAAGGTGGACCAGCACTGGTAGCCCGGCAGCGAGCGGATGACGTATTAGGATAAGAATACGAGTAGGTTATTGAGCTTTGTAGATTTAGCATAAAAGAAGAGAACCGAAGGATAGAGGAGGAGGAGGAGGAGGTGGTAGCGGTGGAGGGCGAAAACCGGCGTGGCGGCGTTACGGAATTAGCGGCGGAGGTGGAAAAATTCAGCGGTGAACGGTGAATGTTACGGAGAGAGAGCCACGATTTCATTTTAGTGATTTTGTTACAGGAATTTTGAAAAGGAAAAATCATTTGCAATCAAAAGTAGGCAATCGGACTAATTTATGACACGTCTTCTTAATTTTTTCCCGACTGTGACTAATTTTCCTTTTTCATTTATTTCTTTTTGTTGTTTCTCTTTTTATCTATGTTTGCTTTTTTATTAAATTTTTTTTGGTTAAATATCTAGATTTTGGAAATTCTCGAAACCTCTTGAATTTGACATCATTTATTAGGTGCATATTTGAATTAGTATTATTTTTAGTTCTTAATTACTCAAAAAACGCTTGGTAGTTTGATAGATTTAATTTATTCCAATATATATATATTTCTTTTTGATGAAAAATATATATATATTTGACCAAAAGAAAAAAAATAAATACATATAGTAATTGTACATCTCTCTTTTCGGTACAAAGACTGTTTTAGTTGACAATTTCTAATTATTATTTTTAGCCAAATCTAATACGTAAAACACTTGACTAACTTTATTATTTTTCAATTTTCATGTTGACTTTGTATTTAAATATGAATATATATATATATATATTTTAAATCTTACAAAAAATATAATCAAACAATATTTAAATATGAAAATTATTTCGCCTCGGATGATGACCCAAAAATCTTACTATGAATTTGGAGGGGCAATTCAATAACTAACTTTGTTTCTAACTATTATTTGTAGTCGGACTTAAATATTGGAGTGAAGTGTTAACAATATACTTAAACTATTTTATTTTTGTACGTATTGGCACGTTAAATATAACCTTCCTTAATATATAGAGTATATATATATTTAGCATCCAGTACAAAATGAGCGTTTAATTAAAATTTCTCCTATATAGATATTAGTACTAATAAAATTATTCCTTAATTAAATTAGAGAGTGGAGGAAATATCAAGGTTGAAAGAGGTGATCTCTACATGTGCATTTCCAAGAAAGAAGATAATAGTTATCATCAGCTTCTCTTTTAGATGCATCTCTATTCTTCTGAGTCACTAGACTTGCCTTGCATGGCTCACAATTCATGCACTTGTTTACACACCCTGGTGGCCTTGAACCTATCATCTGCCTACCTATATTCACTGCACAACACACAAGTTCAAATATAATACTTATCAATAACAACAGGTAAAAAATAAAGTTGTTTTTAATAGACTCTGAATTCGAGGAAAACAAAAGCAGGTAACAAGTAGTAATAGAGAAATACGTTAATAATAATAAACAATACTATACTTCACTGTACAACACACAAGACGTGAAACTATTTATTAATATGATTGAATAGTTGAATACTATGGATTAAATTAAATGGTAACTTTTCATCATCTCTTATGAATTTAAATTTTTTTCCCTATACATATAATAGAAACAAGAAACAAGTTTTACCATAGAGAAGAAGAAAAATTAAACAAAGTAGTTCACCTGATTGGGAAGGATGAAATGCTAGAGATAGTAAAAGAGCCAATGTAAGTCCAAGTGAGCAGTTCCAGCTTGATAGAGCCATAATAGGTATAATGAACTTTATATTGTCTCTCAATGATATATAGTAGAAAAAAAATGAAGTTTGTTTCTATCTACTTTAGCTGAATATTGCAATAGAAGGGATAGTGAAAGGGTGGTATTTATGGTGAGACAAGATGGAGAACTGTTTACATAAGAAGGGACAATACTCTGATGCTCAAAAGCTTATGCACCAATCACTTGACATTTCACTTTGAAATTATACTCCTAATTTTCAGCATCTTTCTTGGAAATGGTATGTGACTATTTGAGAGCATCCTCTTACACTATCTAACTACTACCTCTTTCGTTTCCTCTTTTTATCCTGTTATTTTTTCTTCGGAAAAGAGCCTGATATATCCCTCAATTTTGTCATTTGGTGTTGATATGTCCCTCGTTATGAAAGTGGCTCATATATATTCTTACCATTATACAAACGGCTAACATATACCCCACCGTTACAAAATGAGCTCATATATATCCTTCATTTAACGGAAGTGAAAAAATTAGTTTTAAATTTATATTTTTGACTTTTAATTTTCTTAAAAATTATTTAGGGGTATATATGATTCTTCTAGAAAAGTTCAAGATATATTTTAATCTTTTTCATACATAAATTATTTTTTGACTTCTTTTATTATAATTATTTGAGTTTCTTATTCTTATTTTATTTTTTTCTTTCATTCCTTGGTGTAAAGAAAAAAATTTAAAACTATTTTTTGTGGCTATATTATAATTTAAAACTATTTTTTTGTCTATATTATAATTTAATTTTTGTATTTGAAGAAAAAAATTTGGTCATCTATAATAAGTTTTACAAGAATATTGGTGAAACATAAATAAATTTGACCATCAAAATATAAATCTAAATTAGTCATTGAAACAAAAAAAAAAGTCAAAAAAAATAATATATGTTTGAGGAGGATTAAATATAGTCATATGGGATTATATATATATATTTTTTTTTAAATAATAAAAAATTAAACTAAAATTAATTTTTTTCATTTCCGTTAGAGGAAAAGGGTATATGTGAGCCATTTGCATATAAGTAGGGGTATATATGAGCCACTTTCATAACGAGGGGTTTATCAACTCTAAATGACAAAGTTGAGGAATATATCAGACCCTTTTCCCTTTTTTCTTTCAATGTTGCTTTGATGTGTGTTTTATTTAATCGAAATTCTATCAAAAGTAGTCTATTTATCCTACAAAGACAAAGACAAAATTTGCATATATCATACCCTTTTCAGACATCGAATATGTTGGTGATGGTGGTTAAAATCGAAATTAATAATTAATTATATTTTGATTTTCTAAAATACTTTTTCCGTTTTCATTTTTAGTTGTCCAGTATCGGTTTGATATTCTTAAGTTGCAATAAATAAAATAATAATTCTATAATATTATGAATATAATAATTTAATATTTTGAGAAATGTAATTGAAAATAATTATAGTTAATAATAAAAGTAATTTTAGGAACTAATTGATAAATTTTGTCTTGATTTTCAAACTTGACAAATAAAAATGGATATCTATTTTCAATATAGTAAACAAACAAAAGTGCACAGAGAGGGATTGAAGAATGAAAAAAGTCCCAAATCAACGATTAATGAGACAGATAGTGTCCTTATAAGACTTGAGCAATCATTCTCCCTTTGAACTAACTTTTGAAATTGAGTTAAGCTCATATTTCATATTTTTAAGTTTAGCACTAGTTTCACCCGATATTAGACAATCCTCCTCTTTTTGAACTCAATGTCATATATTTAAAGGGAGTAGTATGATGCGTTCTATCAGACCTCGTAACTTAATCCCTTGTCGATTCAATGGGTAGATTTTACAACTTCCTAGATTTACAACCAATCTTTGACTATAAACTGTTTAATTAGTTAGTTAATTAATCCTTGAACTCATGGACCTATCCTATTGTGCTCAGATACTAGTAATAAATATAGTAAAATTAACTTCATTGTTGACTTCCATTTCTTGTCCATTTACCTCCTAATCCGAAATGAAGAAGTATAAATGTGAAAAGCTGGCAAGGTTTGATGACCTTTACTTTTAATAGGCGTTCGCCATAGAATCTCAAATTCCAATTTAAAGTTTTGATCTTAAATTAGTGTTACGCATAAGTTCACATACTCTGCTCGATGTAAAGAAATTATTCATATCATATGTGAAGATTATATAAGAATAGCTAGTTACTAAATTTATAATATTATGTTGTCGTAAGTTTTATTTATAAAAAAAATGAAGATATATGATTTATTTATTTAACTTCTTGAGATATTTTGATACCTTATTAAAAAATCAAGCTACATGTTCAAATAAAATTATAACTTCAAATCAACCTAATTTTAAATCACTAAGTATTCGAAATCATGTCCAGCTGTGCTCTTAGTATCGTTGTTAAATAGCAACTATTTCACATACAAGACTATACGAGCAGGCTTAAAGGACAATTATTAACTGTATTAGCTTTTTCTGGAAAAGGTCGTGTCATTTCACACCATGAAAGATTCTAAAGGACATATATCTGTTGATTTTGTTGTACAGACAAGTTTTCACTCAGAAAAACTCAAATATCAAATAGTATGTATAAACATATTCAAACACAATCTCAACTTGCAAATAATTTCTTTAAAATATCAATTAATTCATGTCTAAACACGCCTTTATCAGTACAAAATGTTTCAATTTGCCAGAAGTTAATTACATTTCATTAGAGAAACTCCATTAGTAACCTCCTACCTTCCCAGTCACGAAGCAAATCAAATTTACATCAGCCTATCTAAGTGTCTGTCACTACTTGACTGTTCATCATTCATCGATAAAATAATCCCTTACTTACAAACATGTCAATCGTACAGTCCTTCCAGCTCCCAAAAATCCATTAGGAAATCTACCATTTCCTGCCAGTTTTACATGAGCATTCTTAGTGTCATTCAAACAGAAATATGAGGAGCATTGACTTCTTTAAACTCTATCACGCATACTTACAGCAAGCGGGATAGACATGGGCAACAGCTTGTTGCTCCCAAACAAACTATCATAGGTAGCATTCCAACTGCAAAGACAAAATTCCTTAAGAGGAAGTAAAGACAAAGGATCCATTAACAATCTTAGGCACATAACAGAACATCTAAAAAAGCTCGGTTCTCAAAATCTGTTTCAGTGGGAGCCAATGACACCAGGATTTAGAACAATCAGAAAATTCCCACTTATGGGATAAGGTAAGATACGTCTAATTAATGCGAATCTCAGCGGCAATTTTCTTTCAAACAAATGTCTGTTAGGGACGGACAGTGGAAATGGACAGCTATTATATTGCTGCAGAAATTTGTGGCCATTAATAGCACAAGGCTCCTGATTAAGTTACAGACCAGAAGGCTCTCCCCCACTTCAATATCAGCTATTTCTCCCCCTTTGGATTCTTCATCCAATTATATACATGTTATCTCTCCCCACACTTCACCCATAGAGCATTTAGTTCTAGCCATGCAAACAGTAAGAACACAGAGATTAATGAAAGGCTCATTCACACTTTTTTTTACCCCTCCTCAGGAGCTCCCCTGTTTTGCTCCCTTGGTGGCTCAAACCCACAACCTTAGGGTTGGAAGTGGAAGGTGCTTACAACTCGAGCTATCCCCCCCTCCCCTTTGTCAAGGCTCATTCACTCTTGTTTATCATAATATAGAAGTATTGGGAACAAAAAGAACAGTTTCCGATGCAACTCTTGAATTACATATATTCCCTCCACTCAATGTTTTATGGCAAGCAGTCTTACACACACTAAGGTTAATATTTTCCCTTGAAAATTAAGGTATATATCTCAATTGGAAATAAAACAGAAACATAATTACAAAAGTAACACTCTGTGATTGTTAATGACAACAAATTTTTACTGACTGACGTAAAAATGAGGCTGATTGAACTCAAAAATAAAATGGGGAGGACATCCTATTAAGCAGCTAGAAGATTGGTGAGTGTAATAAAACCTAAAGCACAGTTGTCATCAGAAAGATCATGACAACACTAAATTACTTATCTACTTCCTAAATCCAGTTAAAAGAGTAATCTCAATGCACAAGCAAAACCACATATACATACCACATTTTCCTTATTTTTCTTTCGGTATGATCATCCTTGAAAAGCTTTATACTTTCAAGCTAAAAATTGGTCACTCTACATGGAAATATTTCAGCTAAGGTCATATGTGCCTTAGATGTGAGTCCTTTGGAATGTGGCATATTACATGCCCACATGGGATTTTGACAAGTTCTAAAAGTATTCTTTACACAGTTTCTGCAGAATAAGATATCAAGCCGAAGATAGATTGATTAAGGAATGTAAATTTCGCTCCTCCACGTACCATTTGCAAAGTTGAAATCAATTCTATACACACAAGTTAGTTGGCCTGTTGCTAAGATCTCATTTCTTTGAAGAGAAAGAGAACATATAACAACATGCTCTACAATTTAGTGATCCAGAGTTAGTCTATGCCTTCAAAAGGGATAACGTTAAAGTCTGGATATGGGCTATTGGAAAATGTGAAGCATTATTTACTATCTGGATCAATAAGGTCGTGAAATCTTTGAATTCTTCCTCAATGGGCAACTTAGATATTTCTCTTTTTCTTTTTTACCCCTCCCTAGAAGCTCCCACCTTTTTTGATCCCTCGATAGAGGTGGAGGGTGCTTACACTTGTGCAACCCTATCTTGTCATGGGTAACTTATATGACAAGACCTATTTCGACCCTAAGAAAAGAGATTAAGTTTAGCAAATTATATACAAAAAACTGCTCTATGTTCTGTCATGCCAGCAGTTTAGAACACCAAATGGTGAAGATCAGAAACTTCAGTACTTAACACCACTAAATCACCGATACCCAAAACTTACACCTAATCCAAAGAATTTTTCAGATTCCAACCTTTGCATGCATGCCTATCACCTATATTTTATGCCTCTATATCTTCTTTTTTTCGGTCTATAGGTATATGTTATGACTCTATATCAAAGAGAACAAAGGATTCACAAGAATATAATGCCTCATTTATTCAGTAAGAAGCAAAAGACCTGCTATTCAATGTGATTTTAAGCCATTCTTTTAAGGTAGTGCAGGGATCTAAGACAAACATCTCACTTTAATTTAGGTTCACGGAGCTGTTGTGGCTGGTTGACAAGCTTCTTGTGTCCTATCCACTGGTCTCTGCTTTGTTTCCAGAGGTGTAGTCCTGGCAGAAAATTCGTATATAAAATAATTGTTCATTAGATAAAAGATGATGATAGGAAACAATTATGTTAAGCCAAATGCCTAAACAGTGTATTGAGTCTAAATAGACCTTTTTAGAGATGGGCCTATTATCTTTTATCACTCTCAACGGTGTGACAGAATTTAATCTGGAACATCAACATCACTATGGTTCGGATATTTGAAAATGTAAGTAGTACTTATTTTTATTCATATCATAGGTTTCTTGAAAAATTCAGGAAAAGTACCACACCATCCCCACCCACCCCCAAAAAATGACAAGAAGAACAAATCTATCAGTAAAACCTTATTATTGGTTTCACCATCTAAGATCAAATATCACAAACTTCAATTACTTATATATATGACATGCATTTAACCATTTGTATAAACTAGCAAGTATATTTTCCACAAAAGACCAAGGCACGTCTTAACAACAAAGTTAAGACAAGAAAACATGGATGCAAAATGGAGAGTCAAATTTACCATGATTTACAAATTCAGCAGGGTTGTTTGGATTTGCAGTCACATGACCATCATATGTCAGTGTAGATGTACTAACTGATGAGTTGATTACCTGAGACTTACCTACACTTTTGTCCATGCCACACGTGCTGGCTGTCCAAAAGTCCTTCAATAGTTTAGCTTTATGAATCACCTGATATTGATGTTTCTGATCTGTCACTGCTTCGTGAAGAGGACCTTAATTTGGGATTATTATAGCATTCCGAACAACCACTGTTCTGTTGCAAATGATATTTGTTTCTGTTAGAATCAACTAAGCACGAAAAAATAAAATAAATAGGGAAAATATTATCTTTAGTTGGACAAAGATAAAAATAATATTAGGTAAACAACTAGCCCACCAAAGCAAGATTGCCTTTGATGTTGTACATCACATTTACAATTATCAATGATGTTAATGAAGTTCAACTTTCTCTGTAGTATTAAACTGTTACCTGCTACACTTGGAAACCATGCAGTGCTATCATTGACTGCTTCTAATCGGCCTTGGACTTAACACATGTATTAAATGCCCCCACCCACTTAGAGCATACGATAGAGGAAAGTGGAACCAAGTGAAATACAAAGACTGGTTCTCACCTTGCATAACGTAATTGTCTGTCAACCTCCTTCTCCAGCAACTCTAACCTAATTTGTATCGATCATCAACCTCTCCAATAATTTCCCATGGCATTTCTGATGCTATACTCTGGTTAAAGATTTCTTCTCTTTCTTTCTTCAGCTTAGTCTCTTTGTTTCCATTCCTTTATTCTATCAAACAGTTTTTTCAGTCCTTATCCACATAACTTCTTGCCTATTTCATACTTTGCTTTTATTAGTTCTATAACAATCATGGAGTAACTTAAGTGGTGATAGTGGCAAGGTAAATAAGGCATCATGGTGAGAAGTGCTGCTTCTTTTTTGGGCAGGAGACAAATTCTTCAAAATCAAGGAAATTGCTGATAATTGGTATGAGCTTATACAGAGGAACAATAATTTTATTCCATAAACTCTGCTGACAGATTCAACATTATTGTTTTTTTGCAAATGCTTGAGACTAGCGCTTCAGAAGGTACTGGGAAAATCTGTAGGAGATAGAGGAACTTTGATCAGCTATACTCATACTTCGTCTTCCAAAATTTTAATGCTTATGGTAGATGTAGCAGTATTTTATAAGTGGGGATGATCCCCAAAATTGGGGAAGATGTTAGCTCGGATGAGTTTGCTGATAAAATGATGGCATTTGTGGGAGGAAGGAGTTTGTCTATTGGAGGTACCAACTCAGAATCAGAAGAAATGGAGTTACTTGCAGGTAGAAGTAATCAAGAGCCAGCTCTTAAGAGACCAGTAATAAATCATATGGAACTAGTCATAAAATATATTTTCATTTTTCAGAGAGATAGGTGATAGACTTGGTGGATTTGTATAACTTGATGAAGAGACCAGTAATAAATCACACATGTGATAGGCAAGAACGTGTGTTCGCTTAACCGGAGTTACAATTCCAAACACCAAGTGTCCTTTAATTTGCAAAGTGTCTCTTAAGGTCCATAACTCGATTCTGTAAACCAGAACTTGTACGTATATTCTCAATTGTTTCTACATCCATTCGTACTTTCTGCCTGAACTAAATATGTGTCTAGAGATGTTGCATGCTTCAGTGCTGTACTTAGTTACAGTGAAGACCAGTTAGCATATATGGAACTTCCACTTGGAAAATACATCGGAACTAGAGGTTTCATCTAAAGAGGAATACACTGGCCAAATAACTATTCCAGTGACCAGAACCTCTCTATCAATCACAATGTTCAATTTCTTCATAAGGAAACTAAAAGCATACACAACCTGAAGTTTTTTTCTTGCTTCTAGAAATCCAGATACCAGATTTGTAAGCAAACAAGTGATCTAGGTCATCCGTTCTAAGTATACAAGTTTTATCACAAATACTAAATAATTGATTCCTCCGAATAGCGTTCGCCTCAAATGCCTCTCACTAATTCAATATTGTAAGAAATCGGCACACATTGAGAAACCCTAATTGAGTGGAAAAAAGTAACTAGAAAGCTTAAAGCTGAAGCAATGAAGTAATGGAGATAAGATGGAGGAATTACCTGAGATAGAAAGCCACAGCAATCTCTCTCCCAACGTCGATCGCTCCGACACTGCCTTTTGATCGAAACTTTTAGACGGCCTTTTTCACGCTTCACCTGCCGGTTAATGTTTTTCTCTTTTCAACTTCGTTTCAACTTTCTTTTCGCGCCGGCCTTGTTAAGTAATTTCATTTTGCTTTTCGCCTAACTTCCTTTCTTTGGCAACTAAAAAATACTCACTTCTTTTTATTTGAAAAAAATCAGCCATTTGATTATAAAAATTTCAAATACAGATTATATTTGGAATTTAAAAAATAGATAAAGCCTTATTTCACTCGTATTATTCGTAAAATTATAACCAAATAAAATTCTAACTTCAAAAAAATTAAATAAATAAATCATTTCTATCACCAAATGCATACCTAAATTATGCCTCGAAATGACTAATGAGAACTGATTTTCCCTTATAACAATTAACATATGTGAATAAGAAATTTGTAATTAATGCAATTATAATTCTCATGAATTATTGATCCGAGCTCAAGATGAATGTTGGCATTAACATTGGACAAATCAGTATTAAATAGCTTGTACAAGAACCTGTCCTTGGCACCAATATGAATTGGTATAAATTGATTGCTATTTCTTCCCTCTTAATCAAAGTGATTTGAGACTTGAAAATGAAAAAAATAAATTGTTGGAAGTGTTGTTACCATTAACCACAAAAGTAAGTTCCAAAATACGCAAGATCCAAATTTTATCGAAACCCAACACAGATACCAAAAACAAACGAACGGAGATTCCAGAAAAATATACAACTACCCATTAACTGAAGATTCCAGAAAAATATACTAATAAAGGAGTTCCTAATTTCATGTAAAGAAAACCATTTACAGAAAACATGTTCACACACAATTATTTACAAATTACAGTGAGGCCTATAAAATTTCTTTGCCCTAATTCCTCTGTTTTTGTTTTGCAAGAAGATGAAGAGGAATTAACCAAAACGAAAATACAAATTGATCAATGGGAGAATCCCATTCTTTGAACCCGATCCTTGAGAATCCCAGTGTACAAAGCCATCCTATTTCCTGGAATCCCCACAATTTCATTCCCACAAGATTTAATTCGACTTTCTGTGAATTTCCTCATTTGTTTTCTTCTGTACTCCTCGCCATTTCCGCTCGACCTTTTCACATCAGCTGCAAATTGAACTTTCTTCTTTTTCTTTCTTGTTTTGTCCTTGTTCTTCCCAGCTAAAAAAACGTGAGATTAAATTAATCCATAAAACCAAGATCAAAAGAATCAGCTCCTGTTTGGCCATAAATATGTACCTGAAGATAAACAGGACTTGAGAATCTGCTTATGATCATGTGGGTAGTCTTGTTGTTGATCGGAAAGATGGAAGTACTTGACCCGGAAAAGATCGAGTAAAATCACGGTGCCGGCAGAGACCGCCATGGCTGTCGCCAATACGAAGCCTTGTGAACCCAACATACTTGACATAGTATAATTGGTTGGTGAGAAATTTTTAGAGCTAAGAATATTGATTGACTTGGTGCAGAATATACTCCAAGAAAAAGTTGACTGATCGAAAAGAATGGCGTCTCAATATTTTATACTATTATAATAAGAAGAAATTAGTGGGTGGGTTAAGGAGTATTTAGTTAAAGTAACCCACAACATAAAGGATTTTGGAGTTGGTGCAACAGATTTTTCAAGTAATTTGAGGTATATATAAAATAATACTTACTGCTCCACTCTCGATGAATCTCGATTTCTTTTTATTAAAATCTTTCGTAGAAGAGAAGAGAAGAGAAAAAAGAAGAAAAGATAAAATAGTGTAACGGTATTTCTCCAAGTGTTTGATGTAGAATTAAATGAGCTTTTGCTTTCAGCAATGCACTGCACGGCAGAGAAGTAAAGAAAGACAAAGTTGTGTTCAAAATGAAATTCTGATGGATTTATGGTGTGTAACAGTGTCCCTACAAAGTGTTTAACTTGGATAAAATCAGTGGCAGAACTAGATTTTTTTTTTTAAAAAGAAGCTTCAAAATTTGAAGAAGTAGATACACCAATAATTTGAATGAGATTCGATATTTACTTTATATAAATAATAATATTTTATGTCAAAGAAATTTGGATGAACCCCTAGCCGTATGCTGGCTCCATCCGTAGATGAAACAAAGAATGTAGTCTATAATCTGAAAAGAAGTGGGGAAAAGTTGGAGACGTGCAAGTTCTCTCTACTATTTTGCACTTCAAGTTTCGACACAAGTGCTTTATTGTAGGCTGTAGCAGTGGCTGCATGTCAAGCCAGAAAAGAATTATGTACCTTACTTGTCATGACCAGAGCTAACCACTTGTGTCGTCGAAATAGATTTATTAGTTGAATATTAATTTCATAATATTTTGACGAATAAAATTATATTTGAATAAATACATTTTATTTCAGAAAATATCGAAATTTAGGGAGGGGTAAGTTTTTATTTTACTTATAAATAAATAAAGGTAGTTAGAATTCAATTTCAAATTAGAGTGAAAAATTGACAACGATTTTGAAATAAAAAAAGGAGCAAAAAGTCCAAACGGGCTAGTATTGGATTTCATCAAAAAAATCTCAATTTTTCTTGGCCAAAGTATTACTTAGAGGTAATAAGGCATAAGTGATCGAAAATCAGATTGAGTTGAAGTTAAAAAAAATTTTGGCATACAGTTTAAATTTTTTAAATTATATCGTCTCTAATAAAAGTGAAAATCTCACGAGTTGAATTTCTTATGACCGGATTCAAGCTATAGTGTTGAAGCTAGAGTTCTTTTGTTCTATCACAATTCACAACTTAGGGAATATGAAAGAGAAAAAAAACCTTTTATTAGCAAGATATTTTAAGTTCGAGCTTAGGAATGAAGTTATTTTCTAAGAGGACCTCTTTAGTAATAATTCGTGGTGTAAATCGAATAATGAATAATAGGTTGTTACTAAAAGAAAAATCAAAATCAGAACGTTCGGTTCATTTAAGGTGAGAATCGGACAAGATTGATACTTTTAG
>JAJOOH010003009.1:0-33497 GCA_029582605.1 Solanum gracilifrons
GATATCTTTACTAAGGTTAGGGAATTTGAAGATAATATCAGGAAATCTGAGGAGGAACTTATGAATAACAACACTGAAGCTTTCAGACAGACTTTACAGCAGAGGAATGCAACTTACATTAGGTATTTGAAAATGGAGGAATCTATCCTTAAACAAAAAACGCAACTTCAATGGTTTAAAGAGGGTGATGCCAATACCAAATACTTTCATGCTTTGATGAGAGGTAGAAGAAAGAGGTTATTTTTACATAAGATTTGTATTGAAAATGAGACATGGGTGTAAGGTGAGGAACAGATAACTCAGGCAGCTTGTGATTATTATCAACAAATATTCACTGGACAGAATGCTAGAATAGATGAAAGAATTCTTCAGTATATCCCTACAATTGTCACTGCTGAACAAAATGAGATGATGCAAGCAATGCCTACTATGGAGGAACTCAGACAAGTTGTGTTTGCTATGAATCCAAATTCAGCAACACGGCCTGACGATATAAGGGGTAAATTTTATCAAGCCTGTTGGAGTGTCATTAAAGAAGACTTGCTGGCTGCTGTACAATCTTTCTTTTGTGGTAACACTATGCGTAAGTTCATGACTCATGTATGTTTGGTTTTGATTCCTAAAACTGAGTAGCCTATCAGATTCAGAGATCTTCGACCTATCAGCCTTAGTAATTTTACTAATAAGATAATTTCCAAATTATTGAGCATGAGACTGACTACTGTTTTGCCTTTATTATTATCTGATAATCAGTCAGGCTTTGTTCGAGGTAGAAGCATTACAGAAACTATAATGCTTGCTCAGGAGATTACTCATGGTATTAAAAAACCTCTCATTGGAAATAATGTTGTTATCAAACTTGATATGGCCAAGGCATATGATCGAGTGTCTTGGTCATTCATATGTTTGGTACTAAGGAGATTTGGTTTTGGGGAGTTACTTATTGAGTTAGTATGGAGAATTATGAGTAACAATTGGTATTCTATTATCATAAATGGTCATAGACGTGGTTTCTTTCGCTCCACTAGAGGACTTAAACAAGGTGATCCACTATTCCCTGCCCTATTTATTTTAGGAGCAGAGGTCTTATCAAGATTGCTTAATTCTTTGCATCAGATCCCAAGTTATAAAGGCTTCTTTATGGAACCTAAAGGACCTCAGATGAATCACCTAAGTTTTGCAGATGATGTTATTATCTTTGCCGCTACTGACAGACATTCTTTGAAGCTCATTATGGACAGGTTAGGGGAGTATGAACATACTTCTGGCCAGCTTATTAACAGAGAGAAGAGCCATTTTATGATTCCAGACAAGACTCATCAAGATATTATCAATACCATTCAGGAAGTAACTAAATTCTCACAGAAAATCAGTCCTATTACTTATCTAGGCTGTCCCCTTTACATTGGTCGACAAAGGATTAATTATTACTCTTACTTAGTGGAGAAGATCTCCAAAAAAGTTTGTGGGTGGCAGGCTAGAGTACTTAGTTTTGGGGGCAGAATTTCATTGATCAAACATGCCTTGCAATCTATACCTCTACATACTATGGATGCAATTTCTCCTCCCAACACTACTATTAAATACATTGATGACATTATTGCTGAATTCTTCTGGGGTAAGGATATGGATAAAACGAAATATCATTGGGCTTCTCTAGATACTATGTGTTTACCATATAATGAAGGAGGGCTAGGGATCAGAAGACTCATAGACATTTGCACCTCCTTACAATACAAACAATGGTGGAGTTTCAGGTCTAAAGTATCCTTATGGAGTCAATTTCTTAAATCCAAATATTGTCAAAGAGCTCATCCAGTTGCTAAAAAGGTGGATACTGGACAGTGTTTGATGTGGAAATATATGATGAAGCACAATATTAAAGTAGAAGAGTATATAGGCTTGCAAATCAACTCGGGTAGCTGCTTATTTTGGTGGGATGATTGCCTAGGAGGGGGCACCATTGCTAATTATACCTCTTCTGTATCAAGTCTAAATAATGCTACTGTTGCACACTTTCTAGTAGATGGAAAATGAAATGAAAGAAAGCTAAGGCAACAGGTTCCACCTCTCCTGATTCCTCCTATTTTAAATACTAAATTTCAGTTTGTGCAGGGAATTAAAGACACTACAGTTTGGAAACAGACTGAAACTGGAAAGTTCAGCATGGGAAATGTGCAGAACTAAGAAGGATAATACAATCCTTAATGCTCAAATTTGGCACAAACATATACCTTTCAAGATGTCTTTTTTGCTATGGAGAGCATTACGCTATAAACTGCCTACCAATGAAATACTAGCAACCTTCGGAGTGGAACCAGTGAAATGTTTCTGTTGTCTTAAACAGGGATGGGATGACGTGGATCACATGTTCATTCAAGGACATTTTACAGGTCATATCTGGAGGTTTTTTGCAGGTAGCATGGGACTCAAGTTTCAGCAAACTTCATTGATTAATCAGCTATTGAGCTGGACAAATATTATAGGGAAGAATGTAGCACATACGACAATCATCAAGACTCTTCCTATAGTTATATGCTGGAATTTATGGAAAAATAGATGTTCAGCCAAATATGGAGGAAAAACATCTAGTATCCTCAAAGTTAATTATTTGATTCTCAAAGACATGCTTTTACTTCTCCATTCTGCTTTTCCTTATCTTCAGTTGCATGTGAGCTGGCCAGAAGTGGTGGACTGCATTGCAAAATGCAATGAGGATATAAGAATTACATTAGTTATGTGGAAGACCCCTCCTATTAATAAATATAATTTGAATACGGATGGTAGTGCTTTACATAATCCCGGGAAAATTGGAGGAGGAGGCATTCTTCGAGATAATAAAGGAGTTGTCATATATGCTTTTGTTGTACCTTTTGGTGAAGGAACTAATAATCAAGCTGAAGTGCAGGCTGCCTGTTATAGATTAAATTGGTGCATACAACATGGTTATAACAATATCTTGTTAGAAGTTGATTCTGAATTGTTAACTAAGTGGCTCTTGCAGGTTTCTATTCCTTGGCGACTGCACAGATTTATACAGGAATTACAAAGGCTTGCTGACCAATGTGTTTATTTTCATTGTTTGCATATTTACAGGGAGGCAAATAGTACAACAGATCTGCTGGCCAAACATAGTCACCAACAAGATATTGAACAACATTATTACACTCCACATCAATTACCTCAAGCAGTTAAAGGGAGTTATCTTTTACAGAAAATGGGAGTTCACAATTTCAGACGCAAGAAGCTGAAAAGGATAAAGCTACCACCTTGATTCACAGCAATTCGTTTCAATAGACAAATCATACCAACTATCAAGGATAGCCAATGCTACTTTATAATTGCAGGACATAGCATCTCTTGTGAGATCAATTATGTCATCATTTGATACTAACAACACTCTAGTTGTTTCTTGTGATATATTTTATTCTGATCTAATATGTCTTATTTAGGTATATTAGTTAGTTTAGGCGTATCTTTATTTTCTTGTAAGGGGAGAGTCTTCCTCATTTATGTATTATTAGTACTAGGTATTAAGAGAGGAATCATCCCCTTAGGTGCTTAGTTTAATTTACATCTTATTGTATTGGGTGGAGTAGACTAACCTTAGAAGGTAGGTTTACTCATACCCACCAAAGGATTGGAGGTAAGTTACTTGCCCCCCTCCGTGTATATTTGAATTTTATATATGATAAGGTCTGGGGGTGTTGCTCAGCCCCTGACCCCCCCAAGAGTCGTTCCAACTAAAAAAAAAAAAGAACCGTAAACCCTAACCTCAAACCCTAACCCTAAACCCTAAACGCTAAACATGGAACCCTTAAACCTAAACCCTAAACCTTAAACCCTAAATCCTAAACCCTAACCCTAACCCTAAACCATTCATCCTAAACCCTAAATGTAAACCCCAAACCATAAACTTTGAACTCTAAACCCTAAACTCTACACCCTCATTGATATGTCCAAACTTACACTTCAACTAAGAAGTGTAAACGGTAGATATCAATTTACAGAACTGAACGAGAGTTGAGGTCCATCCCACAGAGAATTTCTTTATAGATAAGGTTTCACTGTCGCATTTATTCGAATGTTGTTATTATCTCCTAAACACATAACAACAGAAAGTAAATTGGGTTTGGTGGAAATGTTATAATTACCAAACTTGCAGTCAAAACCTAGATTCGCGACTAATAGACTATTCTGTTGTAAAATTGATTTAGTTAATTAAGAGAAACCCGGATTGTGTTCACCATAACATTAGTTCAAGTTTTCTTTTGTAATTGAGCATCATGCAAATTAATGTTTACAAAATCATTGTGAGTTAAATTTATCTGACATTTCTCAATCAAATCAGATAATTATCACTCATTTTCTCTCGACCCTAGAGTGTTACTAACATTGACCCTTGCTTAAATTGATATAGTGGTAAAGATCTTTTCTCTCGAACTCAAGCTTTAAGTCCAATTGGATAATTTAGTTAAGCTTTATCCTAACTGGTATTTTTCTCTCGAACAAATACCAGATACAGGCTCATCTAATGCGTGCACTCACTAGATGCCAATGATATCGAAAGCTAATAACTACAATATATAAACACAGACTGCTCTTTACTCATTTTATGGAATCGTAACTAGAATTTCATCATGGATCCACAACCCTAGTGGTGGAATTTAACCACTCATGCTTTCACGTAAACAATCAGTAATTAGGGATGAAAACATATTGAGAAAGACTTACGAAAGTAATTAGCAAATCAATAATCACTTTGATAATATGATAGTATTAATCTGAGTTTCCCACTGGTAAGAATAATCCAAAATCCAAAAATCAAAAGTTAAGAGTAATGCTTTGTTCTTAGTCGTAAAACGTGCGATAATGAATAATGATCCGAAAACGACCTAAAGTAATTCAAAATAGAATGTTTAAAATGAGTCCCAGTTGAACTAGGATTGAAATGTTGGATGGCTCAATGGCCACTTCTACGGTTCATAGAGGGCATCACGGGCTGTGAACCCCTCCGTGATCTTTCCTTCAACTTTCCCAAAGGTTGGGTCTTCAATGTCTTCATTGGAAAATGCACCACGGAAGCTACCACGATCCGTAGTGAGGACCACGGCCCGTGAAGTCGCCCGTGGTCTTCACTTGGGTTTCAACCTTCTTTCACTTATCCCTTGATGTCACACTGGTCCAGCTTCACGGAAGGTACCATGGTCCGTGGTGAGGACTACGGCCCGTAGAACCCTCTGTGTTCTTCACTTGGCTATTCCTACTCTTCATCTTCTCAAGGCCCAAAACTACCTTACTTCCACGAGCTCCACTACAGACCGTAATGAAGTTCACGGTTCGTGAAATTGGCTGTGAACTTCACTTGGTTGACATCAGTTCGGCTTCTTTTTCCTCTTTTCTATACAACCCATATTCTGCCTACACATTTAACAAACCCATCAAATAATCCAAAATTTCACTTAATTCCAGTATTTGTTCATAATTATTAAGCATCAAATGTGCCACTATTTCGCAGCACATCAACACCCTCAACTTAGAACCATTACTTGTCCTCAAGTGATGAGAAAAACAACTACAATCAGCCCTCAATTCAATTCCAGATTTATGACACTACGCAACAACTATTTCAAGAACAATTTGTATCCCAAACCTCTGAATCTAACATGGAAGGATCAGTACTTGACATCTCATTACTCACAGTCAATCATGCTTATACCTGCAAATTATCAGCTCACACAATCTACTTTCAAATGCAACCACTATGTCCTCACACCAAAGAAGTCCCTTGCTTATAATGGTAGGAACTGAGTACTACGCTCACGCTCTCAAAGAATTTCTAACACAAACAACAAACTACCATAGGCTTGCCCTTGCTTTCTACTCTTTACCTTTCAAACACCCAGAATAGGATCACTGTAGGACTTTGTTGGCTTGTAACATAGGCTCGGGGCTAGGGAATGGATATTTGGTTTTGTGAGTGACTAATCCCTTGGTTTTCCAAAGTGTCGTTTTCACATACAATTTTATGAGTGATTGCCTCTTTTTCTTATTTCAGCCCTATCTAGTAGCTATAATTTTCTTTTTTCTTTTTTTTATTATATCCAATTTTGATATGCACTTAGCTCACTGGTCGAACCTTCTTTTCCCCTTTGTCTTTCTGTTCGGATTGCAATCACCCTCAACTTAGGCTTTTGGCCTGAGTGGTGATATCGTACTTTCGGAGAACGAAGGATATGATATACGTTGGGTAAGAAAAAAGACTGATTTAAGGCTCAAATTGGGTTCAAGTGATAAGCTTTTCATTTGGTTCTTTTATTTTTGGCTTTTGACTGGTTTAACAAAAATGGCCTACTGATCCTTTCCTATCCGACTATTCTCAGATTCAAGCAAGACTACTTGGGCAAGTTCTAGTTTCTGCTCCTAGTGTTAGACTTCAATCAAAACTTACACACACACTACACAGGATTGCATTTTTTTAGTTTCTTGGTTCCCCAATTAATTTGTCAGATTAGTCATGTTCAACATAGCAGTATCTAAAATGTCATCTAAAGATCCTAACAGTCAAACTCAGATTCAAGTTCTCAATTTTCATAGATTAGCTACTGCACAACTCAACACATAAAATACACAAAAACAGTAATACACAGAGACAGCCTCCATTTTTCTAACAGCTACGGCAGGTTGCTCACCACCCCATCCCCAAATAAAAAGCACTTTACCCTCTAAGTAGATACAGAAAAATAAAACACACAGGCTTTGAGGAGGGGTCTTACCTACGGTGCTCTAGGCACCAGGCGTCGGATTAGCATTGGCACCCTTATTAATGGGTGCTCACTCAGAACTTGGGACCTGATCAGTTTGGTCCTCACTAGTCAGAGCAGGTGCTCCACTACCAAAAGCTCCAACTAAGGCTAGATCGCGTTGTTGTTGTACAAGGGCTTCCTTTTCCTGAGCTTCCCTCTTTGATGCTCGATGAGCTCTCTTTTCTTTCCTTCTTGCCTCTCTGGCTGGGTTAGTAAGGGTCTCCTCATCAAGTTCTCCACCTTTGTGTTTTCTCTTGCCAAACTTACCGTGGGGGGTTCTCCCGAAAGATCATCAATTGATTGAGGGGAGGGTGCCTGATTTAACATTTGCATCAACGACTCTGGCATGACTGGACTAGGCACCTGTACTGGATTTTCAGCCAGCTTAGCAATCTGAGTGCGCATCTTGGCTAACTAGGCCCTAAACTCTTCAGTATATGTTGAACAGGTAGCCTGGAATCGATCTTGAATGAGGTTCTCCAAACAATCCATTTTGTACTTTAAGATCGATAGTTCCGTCCTCATCTCATCTTTGATTTCATTTTTCATAGCTACCCCTTTCGTCTCTATCAGCTAAGGCATCAAGAGCACAATCTGGTCTACCAATGTCCAGGTCTGGCGCTGATCTTCAACCAATTTCTCAAGAAAAATCATAGGGATAGTGATAAAAGTACCTGGAGCTTGGGAGGCCGAAGCTTGAGGTGGTGGTGCCTCTGTGGAAGGCTGTCATGACTCTCCCTATTCTGGACCTCTATCTGCATGTGGAATATCAATTTGGACATGTGGAACAACAACTAAAGTACTCACAGCGGCAGACTTCGCGCCAAAGAGATGGTTCACTGCATCCTTGATTTTCGAAACCTGGGTTAGTCTGAATGCCTCACCCCATCTGTCAACCAGGTTGTTGGTGCTTATCATGACCAACGACACTAACCTACGGTACGAGTGTCTACTATCGTCGATAATATAGTAACCCAACTAAAGGTTGGGGTCGTGTCTTAAGGGAGTGGTTTTGAGAATTGATAGAAAAATAAAATTTAGCTCTATGCAGTTGTAGCTAAAGACATTAATGAGTAAACATATAGTAAATTAAAGGGGGTGACATGAAAGTGTCAAATATCGATTTGGGGGTTTAATCACAAGTATTATAAACACCGAACAATAACAAGAAAATCAAGTATGGGGAAGAGTTGTTGGGGTGTGACCGCAATACAAGTTGACATAAATCGTTGGGTACATGCCTTCGATAGGAAATTTACAAGATAATAGTGACTAGGCTAAGCTTTAGATAAAAATAAGTTCCCTCTCGGGCAACTTACCCCGTTTCAAATGCGTTCTTCTCAGACACCCATTTACCGCATGAAGGCCAGCCTATGCCTTAGCCCACTCATTCTCTTGAGCTGAGTGTTAGGATATGGGACTAGGGCTCACCCTCTCGAGCTCAACCTCATGTCGACCCACTCCTTAGGCCATCAATCTAGTGGTCTTGGTTTCGCAACATCCCTCTCGAGCAAGCCAAAAACACATGGGTAGTTTTGTATTTGCAACTACAAACCCATTAAATTAAACCACAGCCACTAGGTGAAATCACCATTAAAATACATCTAACCTATCAGCAAGCAAGACCCAACAACAATATCAACACATACATCTAACCTTCAAGTCTCCCATAAAACCCTCTCCAAACTTGAGAGAAAAATATCCTAAAAAGTACTATTCTATTGTGAAAATTATAATAATGTTCGACTCTCTTAAAAATTAATAACAAGTTTAGTATTTATAGCCTTTAGAAAATAGTGCTGGCGGATATTTCGGCGAGGTTAGTATAAATTGCCGATTAACTCGGTGATTCGCCATTTGGTGTAGTTCGTCACCGTCTTGCACTACCCTTCAGCATCGTCGGGCTCTATGTTATTGGGTGGTATAGTACTGCTTCACGAAACTATTTGGCGAAGCACGAATTGCTCCTTTCATCGCCTTTTTAATCCTTCTCCTTCAGGGCTTCGCGTACTTGAACAAAGGGCGGGGTGTATCCCTTCAGTGAGTCGCCTAGTGTGCTTGGCAATACGCAGTCTTCAAATTCTTCATTCTTTTCAGCCTTTTTGTTCCTTTTATGCGCGCTTAAGTGTCCTTACTTCCACCAAAACTTCAAAATAAATGAGTCCAATTTGTGGACTCATCAGTTGTTCGGAGGAGTGTTCGTTTCTCGACATAATTTCTCTATCAGACAGGGAAAGGGTAGTGCAACTCCTTCATTTAGAGCCACGTCTCTCATCTCGATTGCTATTATCCATCCCGCATTGACCGGGTAACCAACCATAAAACAGGCTACCAACAAGGCCAGGGAAGGTGACAAAGTGTTATCATTAGCTGTCGATCGCAAATATGCTCGGACGACAGCCCACCAAACCTTGGCTAGAAACTACAACGAAACTTTAGTGATGAGAGTTGGAGTTGTGGTGACCCAAACTATATTTTCTCCATCTATGGCAATCTGCTTCGCAATCCAGCATAAAACCCTTTCTTGAGAAGTCTGATCTTCCATCGTAGCATTACTGGTGACCTCATTATGTTTTCCCTCGAAAAGGCCAACTGAAGTTGGTGTAGAGTATTCCGGTCCGTACAACATTCTGTTAATCGAAGCCTTAGAAATATCTATTGATTTTCCCCTAACTATGATTGAGTTGATTGGACCCCAGATAATAGCCATGTCTTTTTGTCCACGTTTCGTGGTCTCTGTATCCGCAGCAAAATTCATCAATGTAGTTGCATAAGAGGAATAAAATTCCCTGTTCAGGTGGCTGGAGTATTCGCCAGGTGCATTGTCCATCCAGTCGAATAGCCCACATCATGCAAGAACCTTTTCCTTTACTATATGTCAGCCCCTCGAGCAGCACATCGCTAAAAAAAATTTAGCATGGTTAGCAAACCAAGGAATAATGTCAAGAGTAGCCTCTAATACCTGTTCATCCGGGAATGTATCATCTATCTCAAGAACAATTTCTTCCTTCTTTGCAGTCTCCAACCTAGACAGGTGATCAACTACCTGGTTCTCACAACCTCTCATGTCCTTCACTTCAAAGTCAAACTCTTGGAGAAGCAGCACCTATCAGATCAGCTTCGGTTTGGCATCTTTCTTTGCCATGAGATATCTCAGGGCAGCATGATCTGTATGAACTATCACCTTAGTGCCAAGCAAGTAAGCTCTGAACTTTTCAAATGCATACACTACAGCCAACAGTTCCTGCTCAGTGACTGTGTAGTTTTATTGTGCCCCATTTAGCAACTTACTAGCATAGTAAATTGGATGGAACATCTTGTTGAGGTTCTGTCCCAACACAACTCCTAACGCAGTCCTGCTAGCATCACACATCACCTCAAATGGCTCCGCCAAGTTCGGGCCAATAATCACTGGTGCTAAAATCAGCTTTTCTTTCAGGCACTCAAAAGATTTGAGACATGCCTCATCAAAGACAAATTTCACCTCCTTTTTCCAAAAGTTTGCACATAGGGTGTGCAATTTTGGAGAAGTCCTTGATGAAACGCTTATAGAATCTGGCATGTCCTAGAAGATTCAAACACCTTTCACACAGATCGGTGGAGGTAACTTTTCAATCACTTCAATCTTGGCCTTGTCGACCTCGATCCCTTTTTGTGATACCCTGTGTCCAAGAACTATGCCCTCATTCACCATGAAAAGGCACTTCTCCCAATTCAGCACCAGGTTGGCTTCCTCAGATCTCTGTAAAGCCTAGCTAAGATTCAATAAACAATCATTGAAAGTATCACCTATTACAGAGAAATCGTCCATAAATACCTCTAAAGTGTCTTCCACCATGTCATAGAAGATGGACATCATACACCTTTGAAATGTTACTGGTGCACTGCATAGTCCAAATGGCATGCGTTTAAACCCAAAGGTGCCATAAGGACATGTGAAGGTAGTTTTCAGGAGCAATTGATATCTGGTTGTAGCCAGAGTACCCATCTAAGAAACAATACCACCCTTTACATGCCAACCTATCAAGCATCTGGTCCATGAAAGGCATAGGGAAATTATCTCTTAAAGTCCACTTATTGAGCTTCCTGTAGTCCATACATACTCGCCATCCAGTGACTGGTATTTGTGGGACTAATTCATTCTTGGCATTTGCCACGACAGTCATACCGCCCTTTTTGGGCACACATTGCACTAGACTAACCCAGTGACTATCACAAATGCTGTAGACAACCCCAGCATCTAACCACTTAATTATCTATTTCTTCACCACCTCTTGCATAGGTGGGTTTAGTCTCCACTGTTGTTCAATGGTTGGGTTGCAATCCTCCTCAAGCTGAATCTTGTGGGTGCATATATCCGGAGGTATTCCAATTATATCCGTAATGGTCCACCCAATGGCCCTTTTGTACCTTCTCAACATCGTGATCACCTCCTTTACTTGTTCTTCATTTAAATCTGTAGCCAAAATAACAGGTAAAATGTTATTAGTCCCCAAAAATACATACTTGAGGTGACTAGGTAACTGTTTCAACTCTATCACCGGTGGCTCTTCAATGGATGGTTTTGCTTGAGGGCTTGGCCTGTTTTTCAAGTCCAGGTCTAATTTCTTTGTAGCATACGAGTGTGCTCCCATCCCCTGCAAAATATTCACGGTCTCTACAGAGTCAGACTAGAAATCAGCATCAAAGTGCATTAGCACAACTGCTAATGTTTCAATCGCCATCCTCTCTTCTATGGGTACCCTCATGTCCTCATCAGCAACCACCTCTATTGCAGATATCATTTTCATATCATTGGGTTGCTTCATTGACCTGCAAATATTGAATTTTATCTCCTTCTTATTCAGTCTGAACTTTAGCTCTCCTCTCTCAACATCCACCAAGGCCCTTCTTGTGGCAAAAATTGTTCTTCCCAAGATGATGGGAACCTCAAAGTCTACTTCACATGCCAAGATTAAGAAGTCAGCCAAAAAAATGAAGGTGTCCACCTTCACAAGTACATCACATAGGACTCCCACAGGCCGCTTAACTGACCTATCAGCCATCATCAACCTCATTGTTGTGGGTCTTGGAACTCCTAACCCCTAGTTTCTTATAGATGGCTAATGGCATCAAATTGATGCTGGCTCCTAGGTCACACAATGCTTTTGCAAAATTGATTGTCCTAATGGTGCATGGGATAGTGAATGCACCTGGATCTTCCTATTTTTGAACCAGAGATTTGGGCGCAATGGAACTGCAATGATGAACAGCATTAGTGAAATTAAGACTTACAACTCTTTTCTTAGTAACCAAGTCATTCATGAACTTGGCATATCCTGGCATCTGCTCCAGGCCTTCCACCAGTGGTATATTTACTGAAAGCTGCTTCAACATGGTGATGAACTTTGTAATCTTCCTATCCTCAGCTTTCTTTTTGAGCCTGTGAGGGAAACAAGAAGGTGGCCTGGAAATTTGTTGTGAAGGCATGTCTTCCTCGACCTCTTTCCCTTTTCCTCTCACAGGTAGTGCTTTAGGCTGAGGATCCTCCAAGTCATCTACCTGTACAACTTTATCATCCTTTTTGCTAGCTTTCTCCAACACCTGTTCATTATTAGTACCAGCAGGAATAGGATCAGAAAGAACTTTACCACTCCTGGTGGCTATGGCCATGCAATGCCCGTCCTTCTTTGGATTTTGAATGGTGTCACTAGGTTGCGACCCATTCTTTCTTTGATTTAGTGAGGCAGAGAGTTTCCCCAACTGCTGCTCAATTTGCTTGATGGAGGTAGTGTGGGAGTCTACCAACTGATTCATGCTCGAAAAATCTCCTCTCATCTCTTTTACCCCTGCATCAATTGATTCAACCTTGTGGAGTACTTTAGCCATCAAGTCTTCCAACTTAGACACACTGGAACTACCACTTGCCCGGTCTCTATTACCTAGGGTACATAAACACCATTGCGATCATTTCTATACCCATCTCTATTCTGCCAGTTTCCCTGCTCTCTATTTATTGGCCTATCATACTGACCATCCCTAGCATAGCTCCGACCTACATTTCCAAAATTGTAACCCTGATTTCCAGAGTTATAATTTTGGAAACCCCATTGGTTACCCAAGTAGTTAGGTTCCTAATCAAGGTCAAGATCCTGATCCTCATATCTATTTTGATGTCCTATAGCATTCACCTTTTCAGACTTGGCGATAATGTGCTTTGTGAGCAAGTCTATATGAGTCCTCATATGCGCCATGTCTTGGTCTCTTTCTTATTCTCTCTTCCTCTGCTCAGCTGAAAGCTCAAATGTATACCCAAGCTCTCCTGCCTATGCATCTCTGCTGTACCATGCTCTGTTGTTCTTTAAGACCTCATCTAATAGTTGCATGCTCTCCGCAAATGACTTCCTCATAAATGAGCCTCTACAAACTGCATCAACAACAGGTTTAGTAACATAATTCAGAGACCTATAAAAGGCTTGTTTAAGATGTCTTTCGGTAAGATCATGGTTGGGGCATATCTTCAGATTTTGGCTGAACCTCCACCAATTATCATGCATTGCCTATCCTAGTAGCTGCTTGTGTGTACTAATCTCATCCTTCATCTATAGCTCTTTTGATTCTGGGAAGAATCATTCCAGGAAAGCTTTCTTCAACTCATTCCAAGTTCAGATGGAGTCATCTGGCATCTCATTCAACCAGTTAGTTGCCTCTCCAGTAAGAGACAATGGAAATAGCCTCAACATCATTGCTGTTTGATTGACACCAAGAATCTCCTGTGACTTACAGATTGCTACAAAACTCATCAAGTGCTGATTTCTATCATCACCAGTTGCACCCTCTAAACATACCTTTCAGGTTTAACAATTGGATCATGGTGCTGGTGATTGTGAACTTAACACCTGAGGTAGTGCAGGTAACACTATGGCTCCAGCTCCGTCCAAGTCAGCATCGTCTTCTTCATACATCATGTGAGCTGGATGCTGAGATCTACCCCTTTGGGCTATTGGTTGGCGCTGGGGATGGACTACTCCTTCCTCCCCTCTGTTCTCCTCTACTACCCTAAGTTGATTGATTCAAGCATTTTGCTGGAAACCGGGGCTAGGTTTATTGATTCCTGCAATTTGATATACCTTCCTTGCAGCATCAATCTCAACTTCTAGTCCCAGTTTGTATCTCTGAGCCTCTAGTTATTGTGCATTAACCATCTTTCGAAGAGTTATCTGAATTTCAGGGTCATAAGGAAGTAATGAGGCTCATTTGGTTCTAGTGTTGGGCATGCACAATCTGACTCTCCTGAAAAAGACACAAACACCAAACAAGACGTAAAATTAGGAAATATAACTACAATCGAATAAAAGATAGTAAAACACTTCAGAATTGAAATTCCCCGGCAGCGGCGCCAAAATGTGATAAGTCCAAACTTGCACTTCAAATAAGAAGTGTAAACGGTTGATGTCAATTTACAGAACTCAAATAGAGTTGAGGTAGATCCCACAGAGAATTTCATTAGAGATACGGTTTCACTGTCGTGTTTATTTCAATGTTGTTATTATCTCCTAAACACATAACAACGGAAAGTAAATTGGGTTTGGTAAAAATGTTATAATAACCAAACTTGCAGTCAAAACCTAGATTCACGACTAATAGACTATTCCGTTATAAAATTGATCAAGTTTATTAAGAGAAACCAGGATTGTGTTCACCATAACATTAGTTCAATTTTTCTTCAGTAATTGAGCATCAGGAAAATTAATGTTTACAAAATCATTGCGAGTTAAATTTATCTGACACTTCTCAGCCAAATCAGATAATTATCACTCATTTTTTCTCGACCCTAGAGTTTTACTAACATTGACCCTCACTTAAATTAATATGGTGTTTAAGATGTTTTCTCTCAAATTCAAGCTTTAACTACAATTGGATAATTTAGTTATGCTTTTTCCTAATTGGTAATTTTCTCTCGAACAAATACCAGATACAGGCTCATCTAATACGTGCACTCACTAGATGCCAATGATATCAAAAGCTAATAACTACAAAATGTAAACACATACCATTGTTTACTCATTTTACGGAATCGTAACTAGAATTTCATCATGGATCCCATAACCCTAGTCGTGGAATTTAGCCACTCATGCTTTCGCGTAAACAATCAGTAATTAGGGATGACAACATATTGAGAAAGACTGACGAAAGTAATTAGCAAATCAACAATCATTTTGATAATCTAATAGTATGAATTCGAGTTTCCAACTGGTAACAATAATCCAAAATCCAAAAATCGAAAGCTAAGAATAATGCTCTTTTCTTAGTCGTAAAACGTGCGATAATGAATAATGATCCAAAAATGACCTAAAGTAATTCAAAATAGAATGTTTAAAATGAGTCCTAGTCGAACTAGGACTGAAATGTCGGATGGCTCAACTACTACTTCTATGGTTCATAGAGGGCATCATGGGCCGTGAAGCCCTCTGTGATCTTCCCTGCAACTTTCCAAAGGTTAGGTCTTCAATGTATTCATTGGAAAATGCACCATGGGAGCTACCACCGTCTGTAGGGAGGACCACGGTCCGTGTAGTCGCCCCTGGTCTTCACTTGGGTTTCAACCTTCTTTCACTTCTCCCTTGATGTCACACTGGTCCAGCTTCACGGCAGGTACCACGATCCGTGGTGAGGACTACAGCCCGTAGAACCCTTTGTGGTCTTCACTTGGCTATTCCTGCTCTTCATCTTCTCAAGGCCCAAAACTGTCCTACTTCCACGAGCTCCAGTACAGACCGTAATGAAGTTCACGGTCCGTGAAATTGGCCGTCAACTTCACTTGGTTGGCATCATTTCTGCTTTCCTTTTCCGCTTTTCTAAACAACCCAGATTCTACCTACACATTTAACAAATCCATCAAATAATCCAAAATTTCACTCAATTCCAGTATTAGGTTATAGTTATTAACCAACAACTGTGCCACTATTTCACAGCACATCACTAACGTTAAACCATTCATCCTAAAACCTAAATGTAAACCCTAAACCCTAAACCCTAAACGCTAGACCCTAAACCGTAGTCCCTCAACCCCAAACACTAAACCTTATATCCTAAACCCTATATCTTAAGCGCTAAACCCTAAACCCTAATCCTAAAACCTAAACCTAAACCCTAAACCCTAACTCCTAAACTTTAAACTCTAAACCCGAAAACACTAAAGCCAAAACCCTAAACCCTATGCCCTAATCTTTGAACCCTAAACCCTAAACCTTAAACCCTAAACCATAAAACCTATCTCACTCTCATTTCCCTAAATTTTCCTCTCTCTAAAAATTTCACTCTAAAAATTCACTCAGCAAGCGGACCAAGCAGCTACTTACCGAAATGGCGACAGGGCCGCCGGGAATGCAGTTTCGGCCACCGGACCAATCTCATTCAACGCGCAACTCCAAGATGAACAAACCCCACTCGGGCGCCTCCACAGAATCTTCCAACAACTCTTCGAAAATGCGAAGAACTAAAGCGATCCACGTCGCGATTTCAGAGCAAGAGTTGGACTGGGCTCGTAAAATTATTTCCCTGGAAAATTCTGGAATGATTCAGGTTAAAATGCCATGGAATATTGAATCTACATCTAGTGATCTATCTCCAGTTAAAAAATCAAAGGTTTCCAGCGTCCCAATTGAGAGATCTACGAAGGTGATTTTGGAAGGAATCGCCTGGAAATTGCCAGAATTTCGCCCTCATAGTTGACCAACTTTCGATGGTCAGAATGAGACTTCAACCACTGGGGAATCTTCCCCAGGTCAAGGAGTACATCTCAATGAAATCTCTAACCATTTTAACGGTGGAATGACCGGCGAGAGAATTTCCAGTGATGTCGCCTGAGCTTCGGCCAGCAAGGAGGAACAAAGGATACATCGAATGAACCCCCTTGATGAAGACAATCATCTCAAGGTAACAATTGTCAATTCTAAGGAGCAACCTAACATAAATGTCACTTCAACTTGGCAGGGGAAAGCAACTACATGTCCTAGATATTAGATAGAGGAAGCACCATCAAACCCAAATGAATTCAAGGATGCACATGACATTAGGGAGCTGAAGAAAATTAATAATGTATCAAATGTACAAGATGCAGGGGAGGCTTCAACTTCTAATCATCTTACTAGCATCATGAATCAGGATAATAATCAGGGGAAGAAGCATACCCAAAGTCCTAGTCAAGATTATTGAAGTGCATCACAACACAAGGGAATCAAGAGCAGTCACGAAGGAGAACTACACCCTATCAAGGAGCTGATCATCCAAAGTCCGGATCAAAAGGAAGAGGCATCACAGGCAGGTAAGGTCCTTAAAGCTAATGATAATGCAAATGTTAAAGAGCTACAGGCTAATGTTGAACTGAATAAACTAAGAGAGGTGTAGACGGGTAAGTCACGTATTACCTCACTTAATATTATTGTGAATGATAAAGTCTCTACTCAGCTGCACCACAATGTAATTGAGAATCTGAGTGCTGCCCAGAAAATTGTTAATCAAGCACATGTACAGGTTAATGGGACTAAGCCAACACAAGGGAGTGGAGAAGCTACAGGTACACAACAAAACCATGGGACTGGTGTTAATCAGCAGCAAAATCAGTTCCCCCAAACTTACAATAACTTTGCTAGGCACACACCTCAGGCTCAACAAAGTAAGCCAATGTACCAATAACAGACCCCCCCTAAGGAGCCAAACAAATATAATGCACAACAACAACCTAAAAAGGATGTGGTCCAAGAACCTGCCCCTTACACTGTGGTCCAATCTTACGCTGCTAGACTTCGATACAACCAGGCCAAAAATATTACTCCTGTAATGTTTGAGACTCCTAAGGTCACCACCAAACAAGGCAAAATGGCTGTGATATTTCAGGATGATGACTTTATGAATAATTGGGCTACTGATTACAGATTTACCCTTATTGGTAAATTCAGTAATGCAATGCTCAAGATGGAGCTGCTAAGAAAGAGTTCCATAGCTCAAACTCAATTATCGGGAGGAGTCAAGATAGCTCACTACAATTCTAGGCGTGTTTATATTGATCTCGACAATGACTTGGATTACATTATTGTATGGACTAAGCAAAAAATGACCATCGAAGGACAACTTATGAGGATCCAAACATGGCCCCCCACCTTCAAACCTAAAGAGGAAACTCACATTGTTCCAGTATGGGAATCTCTACCAGGGCTTCCATGACATTGCTATAAGAAGGAAATCATAACTGCCCTCTTGTCTCCTATGGGTAAGATTCTGTATCTTGACAATGCATCTGCCCAGAAAACAAGGGGTAGTTTTGCCAGGGTAAGAATCCAAATTGACCTTACCAAGGAGAAGCAACAACATATTTGGTTTGGCTATGATGAAGAGGACCTAACTAGAGGGAAATGGCAAGCTATTGAATATGACAGTATACCAGACTATTGTACTTACTGTAAACATCAAGGACATATGGTACATGTACGCACAATCAAACAAAGGGATGAAGACTATCAAAAAATAAAGCGGATGGAAGCAAAAAAGAAGGGTAAGTCAAAGGGATATCAAGGGACACAAGAAAATTAAACAAACACATTCATAGGGGAAGGAAAGAAGGCTATTATCCAATCCAATGAGAAATCACAAATTCAGCAAAAAAAGGAGAAGCAAGCACAAGAGGACCAGTGGCAGACTCAGAAAAGAAAACAGCAGAAAAATTAGGAACAGGTCAATCCCAAGACTGTGTGGAGACCTAGATCACCTCAACATAAATAAAGCAGGGAACAGGCTCCACAACAAGCAGCACAAATAGGTACAATTCATACTATTTCCACTCAAAATACTTACAGTAATCTTGAAATGCAGGAACAACCTAACACAAACAAGGCTGGAAAGGACATCAATAATAAGACAGTGCAACAAGAAGACCAAGAAAACCATGAATTAGGTATTGACTTAAGTCTCCCAGTACCCCATCTCCCCAATATTATATGTGTTGAGACTGCTGTAAAGATTGTTGAAGTTTCTGGAGGGATGGATGGAGGGATAAAGGAGAAACCACCTAATCTGCAAAATGGGGTAACCGAAGGGAGGGAATTGACTCATGTTCTGCATGATGGGGAATACACTAACCAACATAGAGACTATAGAGCTCCTGCTACCCCTCAAAATAGGAAGAATCGGGCACAGAACCAGCAAGAAGATGATTAACATATACTGGGCATAAGCAATGAGAATCCACTTATACAAAATAGTAACCAGGGACAATTACAGTATGGTATTGATTGAAAGCACAACACTGATATTCAACAGGAGAAGGAAGAAGTAAACTGCCAGACTCCTCAGAATATTACGGCTACAGGGGAAGCACTTGATAAACCTCCCAACAATAAATCTCAAGACAGACTAAGCAAAAGAAGGAGAGATGCAATTAAAAAAATACAACAAAAGGAAAGAGATACTAAAAATGGACAACAGGGACACAAGGAGACTGACGAGAAATTTGATGAATATGTGGTCCATTATTCTAAGGATGAATATGATCAAGACACTCAATCAATAGATGACAATGAGGATGAAGAGGAAGAGATCAGTAACCATCTAATCAAGGCCTTTGGTTCCACATTTCACACTGGAAATCAAGAAGAGGTCCAAGAGGTCACAGGGAAACAAGGCCTATCTCCTAGAGGAAGGAAGGAAACAAGGCAAACCATGAAATCCAATAGTAAATCTGCTGCTACCAGCAGAACCAACACTAGAGCTAAAAGCAGAGGTTTATGATGATTAAGACACTATGTTGGAATGCTAGAAGTATCAACACCAAAGGAGCCTTGGAAAGGATTCAAACTCTCAAGAAAATACACAACCTCTCCATGATTGCTATTCTTGAACCTTTTGCAGATAGTTCACAAATTAACAGTTATAGAATTCAAATGAATATGGACAAGGCTCACAGTAATCCTAATAATAAAATTTGGCATTTTTGAAATGGTGAGTTTGAATGTAAAATTCTGGAAACTGATGAACAACACACTACTTGTGAACTAATGCACTCATAGTACACTGAGAAATATATTACCTCTTATGTTTATGCCAAATGTAAAGACCATCTTAGAAGGCCTTTGTGGGATAGACTCTTGCAATTCTGTGTAAATGATCTGCCTTGGTGTACTATTGGATATTTCAATGTTATTACTTCCACTCAGGAGAAACAAGGAGGCAGGGATTATAACATGAATAAGAGTTTTGAGTTTATTAGTGTCATTGAGGCCTGTGGATTAATTGATATTGGTTACAATGGTTAACCTTTCACTTGGTGTAACTAAAGGGCTGAAGAGGCTAGGATCTGGAAAAGGCTGGATAGCGCCATGGTGAATGATAAATGGCTTGAAATTATGCCTCAAACCACGATCACTCATCTTCCTTCAATTGGGTCAGATCACTATCCATTATTGCTGGAAATGACTTTGAGACAAGATCAAGTTACAAAGTACTTCAAGTTTCTTAATTTCTGGACTGAAAATCCTATGTTCTATGCTACTGTTAAGACTTGCTGCGAAAGGGAAGTGTTTGGTAATCCCATGTGGTCCTTACACACTAAAATGATGAGGCTAACTAACACCCTGAGTACTTGGTCTAGATTGGAGTATGGAGATATATTTGCAAAAACAAAGGAATATGAAGGGCAGGTCAAAGTTGCTGAAGAAGAAATTATTATTGCCAATACTGAAGAAAATAGGTCCAAGCTGCACAATATTAATGCCCATTATATTAGATATTTGAAACTGGAGCAGTCCATTCTCCAATAGAAAACTCAGTTACAATGATTCAAGGAAGGGGATGCGAACACCAATTATTTCCATGCTCTTATGAGGGGAAGAAGGATGAGACTTTTCATTCATAAAGTTCGCACAGATGAAGAAGATTGGGTACAAGGGGATGATAACATTGCTGAAAAAGCTTGTTAATATTTCTAGAACATTTTCACTGGGCATATTGACAGAATCAGTGAAGATATTCTGCAATGAGTTCCTAGAATGGTTACTCAAGAACAAAACCAGGTCTTGGACAACATGCCAACCATTGCGGAATTGAAGCAAGTGGTAATGTCTATGAATCCTCACTCAGCACCAGGGCCTGATGGCATTGGAGGAAAATTCTATCAGGCCTGTTGGGATATTATTAAGGAAGACTTACTGGCTGCAGTTCAGTCCTTCTTCAATGGTCACATTATGCCTAAATTCATCACTCATGCATGTTTGGTACTCCTCCCTAAAGTTGACCATCCGAACAAGCTCAATGAATTTAGACCTATCAGTCTCAGCAACTTCTCCAACAAAATCATCTCCAAAATTCTTAGTATCAAACTTGCCCCTATCCTTCCTAATTTGATTTTTGAAAATCAATCTGGATTTGTTAAGGGAAGGAATATCTCTGAAAATATCATGTTGGCCCAAGAAATCTATGGCACTAAAAAACTCAATGAAGGAGCTAATGTAGTGATCAAGCTTGACATGGCTAAAGCTTATGACAGGGTTTCTTGGTCCTATACTTGCCTGGTCTTGAGAAAAATAGGGTTTGGTGAGCTCTTTATAGATAGAGTCTGGAGAATTATGAATAACAACTGGTACTCTATGATCATTAATGGCAAAAGGCATGGATTTTTTCACTCCACAAGAGGTCTCAAGAAAGGTGATCCCCTATCCCCAGCCCTATTTATTTTGGGGGCTGAGGTATTATCAAGAATGCTATATCTCCTTTATCAAAATCAGGAGAACAAGGGGTTTCACATGGAACTCAGAGGCCCTCAGATTAATCATTTGAAATTTGCTGATGATATTATTATTTTCACATCAGGGACCAGGCAATTTGTGCACCTGATTATGAAGACACTCTCTACCTATGAGGCAGTCTCTGATCAATTCCTTAACAAGTCCAAAAGCCACTTTCTGGTCCCTTCAAACACCAATCCTGATATCATTTCTATGATCAAAGAGGCCATTGGGTTCAATAGGAAAGAAAGTCCCATTAATTACTTGGGTTGTCCCATGTACATTGGTTGACAGAGGATTATATATTACTCTGATTTAGTGGACAAGGTGATTAAGAAACCTAGTGGTTGGCAATCCAGAATCTTAAGTTTTGGATGTCGAGTCACACTTGTGAAACATGTGTTGCATTCGATTCCTATCCACACTATGGCTGCTATCTCTCCTCCTAAAACCACTATAAAATATTTGAAGAGCTTAACTGCTGATTTTTTCTGGGGAATGGACAAAGAAAAGAAAAAGTATCATTGGGCCTAATGGGAAACTCTCAGTTATCCTACTGATGAGGGTGGTATAGGGGTGAGACTTCTCTCTGATATTTGTACATCTTTTCAATATAAACAGTGGTGGACCTTTAGAACCAAAAACTCCCTATGGGGACAATTTTTAAAAGCCAAGTATTGTCAAAAATCCAATCCAGTGGCAGAGAAATGGGACACTGGACAATCCTTGGTTTGGAAATATCTACTCATAAACAGACCTGCAATGGAGCCTCATATCACATGGAAGATTCATTCAGGAAGCTGTCACTTTTGGTGGGATAATTGGCTTGAAACGGACCTTTGGCTGATCACAATGACAATATATCTAGCTTGAATAATCTCCAAGTATCACATTTTATTGAAGAAGGACACTGGAAGGAAAGCTTAGTAAGACAACATGCTCCTCCTCTCATGGTCCCTCTCATCCTGAGTACTGCTATTCAGTACCATGAAGCTGTTCCTGATGAAGCAATATGGACTCCAGCAGACAGTGACCATTTTTCTGTCTCATCTGCATGGGAAATTATCAGGAAAAAACAAGCCAAGGACCTGATCAACACTTTCATATGGCATAAAAACTTCCCATTCAAAGTGTCCTTTATTTGGAGAGCTTTGAAGGGAAAGTTGCCAACCAATGAAAAGCTAATCAACTTTGGAATCGAGCTAGCCAACTGCTACTACTGTCACAGACCAGGGAGGGACGAAATTGATCACATTCTTGTCTCTGGGAATTTTTCCAACCATATTTGGAAGTTCCATGCAGCACTGATGGGACTTGATCACTCATCCACAACCTTGAGATGTTTGTTGATGACTTGGAGAAGTGTTCAACACAGCAGTGAGATTCACAAACTGTTAAATCAGGCCCTCCCCATTATCATTTGTTAGAATCTGTGGAAAAATAGGTGTTCGGTTAAATATGGTGGTAAGCAGTCCAGTATTGGTAGAGTCAAGTACCTCATATTCAAGGACATGATGCAATTATTCATCAATGTGTTCCCATATTTGCAATGGCCTGGTAACTAGAAGGAAGTGATCAGCATGATAGAAAAATGCAGGCATGAACTTAAGGTGATTTCAGTCCAGTGGTACAAACCTACAAAGGGAATGTACAAGCTGAATACAGATGGTAGTGCTCTTAACAATCCAGGTAAAATTGGGGGAGGAGGAATTCTAAGGGATGACCAAGGCAATATGATCTATGCATATGACATACCTCTTCGGTTTGGTACCAACAATCAAGCAGAAATTCAGGTAGCCACTCATGGAGCAAACTGGTGTTTGCAACATGGATACAAAAAGATTGTTTTAGAGGTGGATTCCGAGTTTCTCAGTAAATGGATCAACCACAACAGCCCATCACCTTGGCAAATTCAACAATACATACAGGAACTCAAAAATATCAGTAGGCAAGTTGAATATTTCCAATGCAAACATACCTTCAGGGAAGCTAATGGCACAGCTGATAATCTATCTAAATGGAGCCATAGACAAAATATTATTCAACATTTCTACACTCATCATCAACTACCAGGGGCATCGAAAGGAAGTTTTATTTTGGAAAAAATGGGTATGTAAAACTTCAGAAGAAAGAAATTCCGAAGAATTAAACAACCTCCGTGAGGTAGTGTACAACCTTTTCAACCGGCTATGGTTGATAATTATAGCCTTTTTGAATAGGTATAGGTTTTCATTTCCTTTAGTAAGGGGAGAGTCTCCCTTATTTACGATTCCTAGATTCTTTGTATCGAGAAGAGTCCTCTCTGTTAGGTGCTTAGTCTCTAGGTTTTCCTTTTTCAGAATGGGGATGAGTTGATTATCCTTAGTAGGAAGATTGACTGTTGAACCACCATAGGACTCGAGGTTAGGTTTATGTCCCCCTCTTTGTATTTCTTTTGTTTTTATTTATGCTAAGGCCTGGGGTGTTGCTCAGCCCCTGACCCACCCAAGGGTTGTTCAAATAAATAAATAAAAAAACCATAAAACCTAAACCCCAAACGCTACACCCTAATCTCAAAACTCTTAACCCTAAACCCTAAACCCTAAACCCTCAACCCTAAACCCTAAACCTGGGTCACTTTTTAGAAAACTTCACTGATCAACCAGCTATTGTGCTGGAATGGTTTTACAGGGAAGAATGCAGCACATGCGATAATTCTTAGAACTCTCCCTATAGTCATATGTTGGAATCTATGGAAAAATAGATGCTCAGCTAAGTATGGAGGAAAAACATTTAGTATTTTCAAAGTTAAATATTTGATTTTCAAAGACATGATTTTACTTCTTCATTATGTTTTTCCTTACCTTCACTTGCCTGTGATCTGGTCAGAAGTAGTGGAAAGCATTGAAAGATGTAATCAAGAGATAAGAGTTACACTAGTTATGTGGAAGACTCCTCCTCCTAATAGATATAAGTTGAATACGGATAGTAGTGGTTTGCACAATCCGGGGAAAATTGGAGGGGGAGGCATTCTAAGAGATGAACAAGGCATCATAATTTTTGCTTTCGCTATACCTCATGGTTAAGCAAGAAATAATCAAGCAGAGGTTCAAGCAGCATGTTATGGTTTAAATTGGTGTATACAACATGGTTACAATAATATTATATTAGAAGTTGATTCTTAATTACTAACTAAATGGCTATTGCAGGTTGATGCGCCTCCGTGGAAGATTCATGTGTACATACAGGATTTACAGCTTCTTGCTAAACAATGTGTTTTTTTTCAGTGTCTTCATACATACAGGAAAGCTAATGGTACAACAGACCTCTTGGCAAAATACACTCACAAACAAGATATCGTGCAACATTATTGCACTCATCCTCAATTGCCCCATGCAATAAAAGGACACTATCTCTTGGAGAAAATGGGGGTACAAAATTTCAGAAGGAAGAAGTTGAAAAGGATTAAACAACCACCTTGAATATCTATCAACCATGAAGGGGACTTAGTACATAAATGACAAATGATCTACGTCAGTTTCCTGTCAAGTTACTCAAAGAGCATTAGGATATAGACAGCATAAAGAATTGTCTTCTGTCTCAATTTTCATGAGCTACATTATCCTCACACTTACTATGTCTTTTAGGTAAAGTAGTTTGAGTAGGTTTAATTTCATGTTCGTGTAAGGGGAGAGTCTCCCTTGTTTATGTATTATTAGTAACTTTGTATTAAGAGAGAAGTCCTCTCTAGGTGCTTAGTTTAAATAATATATCATATTGTATTGGGTTGAGTCGACTAACCTTCGTAGGTAGGTCGACTTCGGACCCACTTTAGGTTGGAGGTAAAGTAAATGCCCCCCTCCTTGTATAAATTTGTTTTATATATATATGATAAGGCCAGGGGGTGTTGCTCAGCCCCTGACCCCCTCAAGGGTTGTTCTTAAATAAAAAAAAACCCTAAACCTCAAACCCTAAACCCTAAACACTAAACACTAAACCCTAAACATTAAACCCTAAACCATAAACCCTAAACCCTAATTTTGAACATAGAACCACAAACCTTAAACACTAAACCCTAATCCCTAAATATTAAACACTAAACCCTAAACCCTAAACTTGGAACCCTAATCCTTAAACCCTAAACCGTAAATCCTAAAATATAAACCCTAAACCCATAATTTCAAACCCTAAACCCTAAACCCAAACCCTAAGCCATTAATTCTAAACCCTAAACCCTAAATAGTAAACTCTAAACCCTAAACCCTAAACTTTAAATCCTAACCCTAAACCCTAAACCTTAAACTCTAAACATGGAAACATAAAACCTTAATCCTAAATGCCAAACATGGAACTCTTAACCATAAACCCTAAACCATAAACTTTGAACCCTAAATCCTAAACATTAATCCTGAACCAATAAACCTAAACCCTAAACACTAAACCCTAAACCGTAAACCCTAAACTCAAAGTTTGGAACCCCAAACCATAAACACTAAACCTAAACCCTAAACCCTAACCCCTAAATCCTAAAACCTAAGCCCTAAACCATAAACCTTAAACCATAAACCCTAAACCTTAATAAACACTAAACCCTAAACATGGAGTCCTAAACCATAAACTATAAACCCAAAACCCAAAACCTTAAACCATAAATCCTATACCCTAAACCCTAAACTTGGAACCCTACTCCTTAAACCCTAAACTGTAAATTCTAAACCATAAACGCTGAACCCTAAACTTCGAACCCAAAACCCGAAACCAAAAATCCTTAACCCTAAACCTTAAACCCTAAACCCTAACCCAAAAACATTAATCCTAAACCTTAAACCCTAAATCCTAACCCTAAACCCTAAACCCTAAACGCTAAGTCCTAAATTCTAAACTCTACACCCTAAACCCTCAACATGGAACCCTAAACCCGAAATCCTAAATGCTGAACATGAAAGCCTTAACCCTAAACCCTGAACTATAAACTTTGAACCCTGAACTATAAACTTTGAACCCTAAACCCTAAACACAATAGCGCAGCACACATGCTCCTATTACAAGTCATGCCAATATTCATTTGTTGGAATCTATGGAAGAACAGATGTGCTAGCAAATATGGAGGGAAACAATCCAATATTAGCAGAGTCAAATTTGCCATTTACAAAGACAACTACAAGCTCATGACTACAACATTCCCTCAAATCAAATGGCCTTCAAACTAGAGGGAACTGCTCCAACTGGGGGAAAGATGCAGTCATGACACCAAAGTTACTATGGTCAAATGGATAAAACCTCCAAATCAGAGGGTCAAAATCAACACGGATGGCAGTGCACTAATTAACCCAGGCAGAATTGGACCAGGGGGCATCCTAAAGGATCAAGATGGAGAAATGCTACTAGCTTTTGCTACCTCTTTAGGAGAAGGCACTAACAATCAAGCTGAAATAGGAGCAAACATATTTGGCATGACTTGGCTGCATCATCTCGGCTACATGAATGTTATTTTGGAGGTGGACTCGCAACTCCTCGTGGAATGGATCATGCTTAAAGGTAAACCGCCATGGAGTATTAACACACAGTTATAGCAAATTCACGAGCTCATCAAACAGACATGCAACTTCAGGTGTAAACATATCCTCCGAGAAGGCAACCTTGTGGCTAACTCATTATCAAAATATAGTCAAAAAATCACAAGTCCTCAAATATATTGTACTACTCAACATTTACCAAAGGAAACAAGAACATACTACCAATTAGACATGCTCGAAATGGCAAGTTTCAGAAGAATGAAGACACAAAGGATCAAAGAACCCCCTTTATTTGGGTAGAACCTTTTCAACCAAGCTATGGTTAAACTTATAGCTCTCTTGAATAGGTCTAGTTTTTAATTTATTTGTTGTTGTAAAGGGAGAGTCTCCCTTATTTACGATTCCTAAAATCCTTGTATCGAGATGAGTCCTCACTTAGGTGCTTATATTCTTGCTTTAGCTCTTTTGTAAGGTGATGGGTTGATTAACCTTTAGGTAAGTCAACTATTGAACCACCATAGGACCAGAGTTTAGGTTTTATGTCCCCCTCCTTGTATTTTATTGCTTTATTTATGCTAAGGCCTAGGGCTGTTGCTAAGCCCCTGACCACTCCAACGGTTGTTAAAATTGAAAAAAAAATAAACGTAAACCCAAAACCCTAAACCCTAAGCCCTAAAATTTGAATCCTAAACCCGAAAAAATAAACCCTAAATGCTACGCCCTAATCTCGAAACTCTCAACCCTAAATCCTAAACCCTAAACCCTAAACATAAAACCCTAAATAGAAAACCCTAAACTATTAACACTAAACCCTAAACCCTAAACCCTAAACCCTAATCCTAAAACATGGAACGACAAACCTTAAACCCTAAACCATAAACCCTAATCTAAACATAGACCCTAAACCCTAATCCCTAAACATTAAACTCTAAACCTTAAACCCTAAACCCTAAAATTGGAACCCTAATCCTTAAGCCCTAAACTGTAAATCCTAAACCATAAACCCTAAACACTAAACGAAAAAACCTTAACCCTAAACTGTAAACCCTAACCCTAAACCGTAAATACTAACCCTAAATCGTAAATCCTAAACCCTAAACCTAAACCCTAAGCACTAAACCCAAAATAGTAAACTCTAAACCCTAAACCATAAATCCTAACCCTAAATCCTGAATCCTAAACCCTTAATACTAAACGCCAAACATGGAACTCTTAACCCTAAACATTAAACCATAAACTTTGAACCCTAAACCCTAAACCATAAACCCTAAACCTTAATCCTGAACCATTAAACCTAAACACTAAACACTAAACCTTAAACCCTAAATCCTAAAACCTAAACCCTAAACCCTAAACCCTAAACCCAAAACCCGTAACTCAAAACATGGAACCCCAAACCATAAACTTAGAACCCTAAAGCCTAAACCCAAAGCCCTAAACCCTAACCCCTAAATTCTAAAACCTAAACCCTAAACCATAAAACCTAAACCTTAATAAACACTAAACGCTAAACATGGAGAGCCAAACCATAAACTATAAACCCTAAACCTTAAACACTAAACCGTAAATCCTAAACCCTAAACTTCAAACCGGAAACCCTAAACTAACCTTAACCCAAAACTGTTAATCCTAAATCCCAAACCCTAAAACCTAAATCCTAACCCTAAACCCTAAGTCCTAAATTCTAAACTCTAAACCCTAAACCCTAAATATAAAAGCTTAAATCCTAAATGCTGAACATGAAAGCCTTATCCCTAAAGCCTCAACTATAAACTTTGAACCCTAAACCCTAAACCCTAAACCCTAAACCTTAAAACCTAACACCAAACCATTAATCCTAAACCCTAAACCTAAACCCAAAACCCTAAATTGTAAGCGCTAAACTTTAAACCCAAAACCCTAACCTGTAATCCCTAAACAATCAACTTCAAACCCTAAACTCTAAACCCTAAACCCTTAACCCTAAACCCTTAACCATAACCCTAAACCATTCACCTTAAACCTAAACCTTAAACCCTAAACCATTTATCCTAAAACCTAAACGTAAACCCAAAACCCAAAACCCTATACCACAAAACTTTGAACCCTAAACCCTAATCCTAAACCATTCATCCTACACCTAAACCTTAAACCTTAAACCCTAAACCCTTAATCTTAAACGCCAATAATGGAACTCTTACCCCTAAACTATAAACCCTAAACCCTAAACCTAAACCATTAATCCTAAACCCTAAAAATAAACCCTAAACCCTAAACTCTAAATCGTAAACCCTTAATTCTGAACTCTATCCTCTAAACCTTAAACCCTAAACCATAAACCCTAAACTGTAATCCCTAAACAATGAACTTCAAACCCTAAACCCTAAACCCTAAACCCTAAACCCTAAATTCTAAACCCTAAACCCTTAACCATAATGCTAAACCATTAGCCTTAAACCTAAACACTAAACCCTAAACCCTAAAACCAAAACCCTAAAACCAAAAACCTTAAACACTAAACTCAAAACATTAAACCCCAAACCATAAACGCTAAACCATAAACTTCGAACCCTAAAGCCTCAAGCCTAAACCCATAAACTATAAATCCTGAATCCTAACCCTAAACCATTAATCCTAAACCCTTAACCTAAACCCAAAACCCTAAACCCTAAGCCCTAAACTTTGAATGCTAAACCCTAAACCCTAAACACTAAACCATAAAACCTAAACCCTAAATGCTACACCCTAATATCAAAATTTGTAGCCCTAAACCATCAACCCTCAACCCTCAACTCTCAACCCTAAACCCTAAACCTGAAACCCTAAACCCTAAATACTAAACCCTAAACCCTAAACACTAAACACTAAACCCTAGACCCTAAACCCTAAAGCCTAAATACTAAACACTAAATCCTAGACCCTAAACCCTAAACCCTAATTTTGAAAAATGGAACAACAAATCTTAAGCCCTAAATCCTAAACCCAAACATAAAACTAGACCCTAAACAATAATCCCTAAATATTAAACACTAAACTTGCAACCCTAATCCTCAAACCCTAAACCGTAAATCATAATCCATAAACCCTAAACCCACAGTTTCGAGCACTAAACCCTATACCCTAAACCCTAAACCCTAAAAACTAACCCTACGCCTCCTCATTTCATGAAAATTTTCTCTCTCAAATTTTTTCTCTCTAAGAATTCTTTCAAGAAATTAGCTTTCTTGGCTAAATTCCCATCGATTTCAGCATCATTAGTATGGAAGAAGGGTCATCAGCAGGTCTTTACCGGCCTCCAGATCCATCTACAACGATGCTCAATCCAAATATACATCCATCGTTACTGGATTCATCCTCAAAATCATCCTACAGCTCCTCGCAGGTGAGAGAAGAGGCGATCCATACTGCCATGGCGGAAAGGGAGCTGGACGGAACTCGAACAAACATTCAGATGAAAGATTCTAGTCAAATTCAAGGTAAACGGACTGGAGACAAAGAATCCTTATCCCAAGATCAACAAGCTGGTAAAAAATCTCATGATTTCACCGTCCCATCTGAGAGAAATCCATCGGCGACTACGGCGAGGAACGTAAGTGAATCGCCTCAAATGCGCCATCAAAATCGACGGACTAATGAGGTTAGTCGAGGTGAAATGGATATTGGAGTTTGTTCCCCTTGTCGTGGAGGAAATACAATTGAAGTATCAAAGCACCTTCCATGGTGAAATCGCCGGATATGAAACTTCAGGTGACTCTGCCGGAACTTCTGCGAAGAATTTCGATCATTTGCAACAAGATGAGGAAATTTATGATCTAGCACATCCTCAATTTCACCAAAGAGAAGGAAAACAACAGATTCACGAATTGGGACAAGCTAGCATTCCTCGTTTGGATGATCATACCACCTAGAAACAGGGCAGGGATTCAGGTATGATTCCTATGGATAATTCTCATGATAATGTGATTTCATAGAATTGAGAATAATCAACAAAAATCTTGGGTTCATAAAGAACAGGGGAAATTCAATGATCCTAATGCTCCAAAACAGGTTAAGGGTAATCAGGCTAAGGAGAACTCTAGAACTGATCAACATCAGGCTTATCAGTCTAATTTTCCTATAATTTCTAGCAATTTTGATCGTCAAGGTCCTAAATCTAATATCACTAATGCTAGACCTGATCGACCCCAACCTTCTTATCCTCGAAAAAATGATCAAGTAGCTGAACCTGCCCCTTATACAGTAGTGCAGACTTATGCTGATCGTCTTAGACATAATCAAGCCAAAAGTGTTGTTACCATTAACTTGACTGCTCCTGAAATCACCACTAAACAAGGTCTCCCTGTTGTCCTGTATGTGACAGAGGAGGTCACTAGAGATTTAGTTGCTGCCTGTAAATATACTCTTATTGGGAAATTCAGTTACACAATGCCGAAGTAGAGCTTATTAGGAAGAGTTTCATTTTACAAACTCAATTATCTGGTGGTGTTAAGATTGCGCATTTTAATTCACGACATGTGTATATTGATCTTGATAATGAACTTGATTATAATATGGTTTGGACTAAGAAAATGATGACTATAGCTGGATAGGTCATGAGAATTCAAGCATGGACTCATAATTTTAATCCAGCTGCAGAAACTCATGTAGTCCCAGTATGGATTTCATTACCAGAATTACCTTGGCATTGTTATAATAAAGAGTTTGTTTCTGGCCTGCTGTCTCCTATTGGCAAAGTTTAATATTTCAATTCTGCATCTATTAAAAAGACTAGGGGTAGTCAAGCTAGGGTGAAGGTACAAATTGATCTTACTCAAAAGAGACCTCCTTATATTTGGATGGGTTATATAGGGGAGGATATCACTAATGGTAGATGGCAGAAAATATAATATGATAATATCCCTGATTATTGTTTTTACTATAAGCATGAAGGGCATTTGGAAAGTGATTGTACCATAAGGCAAAAGGATGAGGAAAAAACAAAGGAAATGGAAACTGTGCGAAACAAAAATAATAAAGATATAGACAAAAATCCTCAACAACCTAAGGGTCACAAAGAAGTTGAACAGAAGGAGGATATCAATCAGCAATACAAACAGCACAGAGATCAGGAATAAATACAGCATCAGCAAGAGGATCATTGGCAAATTCAAAGGAGAAAGAACAATAATCAAATGCAGGCTCCTAGAGGAAACAACAGCCAAGCAGATCAGTACACCAAACAGGCAGGTATCATTACTATCCCTACACAAAATACCTATATTAATCTTGATGTGCAGGAGACACCACCTGGCTTAAAGGTCAGGGACCAATACAAAGGCAACAACAGTGATAGTATACCTCAGACTTCAGTACAAAAGCATCAAGAACAAGGAGAGCAAATCAGAAATACAGTAACAAATCTGGGAAAAGATACCACTAACAAGCAGTTACAGGTGGATATTATTCCTACACCTTCAACAGGTACTAATAAAGGAAAGGAAGTTTTTAAAGGGCAAGTTGTTATAGGTATTGACTCAATGCTCCCATCCCTGATCCCACTGATAATGTTGTTACTATTATAGTTGAGGAAGCTGTTGGAGGTTTGGATGGGAAGGGTCAGGAGACACAAACTAATCTGCAGGAAGGGGTTTCTAAAGGGGGAGGAATTGACTCATGTTATACATGAGGAAGTTGCATTTGACCATAGTAGAGACTCTAGAGCCCCTGCTACCCCTATTACAGATCAGCAAAAATCTGGAACTCCACAATTTATTGATATAAGGCAACATCAGAGTAGACTTAATAACAAGTCTGGAGATAGATTGAGTAAAAAGAAAAGAGAGGCTATAAAAAAGAGACTGCAACAGAGTGTTGGCCAGGAGTCTGATGGTACAGCTACTGGTAAACAAACTGAGGCACAGGCCTCTCATAAAGGTCAGAATCCTCTAAAAACTAATCAGCAGGGTGATGAACAGGCTCTTAACATAATCAATAAGGGTAAGTTGACTCCTGATGATTATGGGGCAATTAACTTTGATAATGAGTTGGATCCTGATAATTAATCTATAGATGAGTCTGATGAGGATACAGAGGATAACATGCAGCATACAGGTCAAGTGGTTGGTTCCACCTTTCAGGATAAATGCTCAGATGTTCAAAAAATGACAGAACAGTAGGGTTTATCCCCAAGGGGTAGGAAAAAGACTAGACACAATCCTAATCAAGCTACCACTAGTAAGTCTGACACCTCTAGCAGGCCCATGACTAAGTCCAAATCAAAAGGTTATTAATGATTAGGGCCATTTGTTGGAATGCTAGGAGTATCAACACCAAAGGGTCTTTGGAAAGACTACAAACACTCAAGAAACTTCATCACTTATCCACTATTGCTATTTTGGAACCATTTGCAGATAATTCTCATATTGATATGGTCAAAATTCAACTCCAAATGGATCATGCAGCCAGTAATCCTAATGGGAAAA
>JAJOOH010003010.1:0-17598 GCA_029582605.1 Solanum gracilifrons
GTTAACAACCCCCCCCCCCCCCTCAAGGACCAACCATGGTTCCTTGAGGAGGACCAAGAGAAAATTGCTCAAGACCATGACCTATGACAAGACCCACGCCTCGTGGTCAGGGCTCGTGGGTCAAGGGTTAAAATTGGAGAGTTGCAGGACCCTACCCACGTTTCACCAGCACGCCACGTGGGTCCATCCATGGACCGTGGTCACGGGGCCGTGGGTGGTCACCCAAAACTGCTTTTTGGCAGTAGAGTTGGGGGCACTTTGGAGTTTTCCAGATTTAATTAGTTATTAAGTGACGCCGTTTTATACTAATTTAGGCTAACTATATAATGATTTAAGACCCCTAAATTAAGTCATCTTCCTCAAAATTCCAAAATCCAAAATCCAAACCAACTTTTCCCCAAATATTCTCTCTCTAGAACTTCAAGGAAAAGGAAGAAGGACGTCAGAGCTTGGGTTAAAGGAGCAACATTTTCTTCTCAAATTCATTGGATTTCATTGCGAAGGTATGGTAGCTCTTCATCCATGGAGTCCCTTCCAAACTCAATTTCAAAGATAGAAATTCCCCAAAATCTAGGGGTTTTACTCCAAGTCATGGATTCCTTTCAAAAAAAATTCTAAAGATTTAATTACTTTATATTAAGATTGAATTGAGGATTTATTACGGTTTTATGTGAAATACCCAAGAATCCATGAAACCCCTATATTCCCAATTTATGTCCTTGTGATGTGGGTGAATTGATGAAAGAAGGATATTATGGGATTATGCTTGTAGTAATTGAGTTATTTGAATCATGTTACTATCCATATCTATTATGGTAATTATAGATGTGTTGATGAATATGATCTTTGATAGTTGAAGGGTAAAGTATGAGAATTATGCATGATTATGAGATTTATGTATATGCTTTAAAAACATTTAGAGAGTAAAGTATTCATAATTATGATAATGTTGTTGTGTTGATTGAAAAGGCTATTCTCATGAGCACATAATGAACATAATGTGAAAGATTTTCTCACATACTGGAGATTCTAGGTTGAAAGGCTTTCTCACCTAATTGAATCTAATGTTATATGTAGAGATGGACGGTGAAAGGTTATTCTCACGCATGATCTAATGAGATATCTTAATAATACACGTTATGAATTAATAAGCATTCTATGGGATAAATGCTTAGCACATAGTGGATATTGAATATGAGATGGAAGCTCCCCCCGTGAGAAAGGCCATGTTTCTAGAACCAATCTCTTGAGATGGAAGCTCCCTCGTGAGAAAGGCCGGGTTTCTAGTAACAATCTCCTTATCCCATAAACTACGTGCCCCGTAGGATATTTAGCTAGTGGATCCACCTAAAGTTAAAAAGTGATGGTCTTACAACCCTTTTCGGTGTGGTAACACCGAATTCCATGTTAAGCTCACATGGACTATGTCGGTTAAGTCTTACTCCCACTATGACAATAATATGAATTATGAACTATGGCTACTCAAGAAGCTTTACTTAGAATGGGTGACATTATGGGATCTTATCATGCATTACTCAAGTATGCTTTGAGGGTAGTTATGGTATGTTCCTCTTATGTTATGATGATCTATGTAATGAATATGCTTATGACTATGTTGTTATGTATGTTCGACATGAGGACTACTTGTATGATGTATGCTTATCTTGGATTGTTGCTATGATTTGGTTTCCTTGGTATGTGTGTCTAAAGGTGAATGTTCCCTTGTCTATGAGAAATAAGTTAAGGATAAGATCAAAAAATGATAAATATGAATGAGGACCTAAAGTGACTTGCTTAGCATTGGTGGGATTATGGGGTTTTATCCATGTATTGCACAACGCTGCTTTGAGGTGGCTTATGAAGTGTTTCTCTTATGATATGGTAAAGTAGATTGCATTGATTACATCTATGACTATGTTGTTACCTCTTATGCTTATAGCCTATGTCTTATTATGATGTCTCTTCTGACTTATGTTTTCCCACTATCTTCAAAATGTTGGTTTAACTTAGCAAATTGCATGCATTCAACTAAAATTTCCCTTTTAGCATGTTTTCATGATTTTGTGCATGATTATCATACTTAGTACATCTTTGTATTAACCCATATTTTCCTACATTTTCCCCAAATGTAGGGTCCGGTTCTTAAGGTGGTCCTTATTGTGGCTAAAGTTTGGAATTTCTCATTTCTCCTAGCTTGTTGGTGAGTCCTCATGATTTGAGGACGGATGTTTTTATTTAGTAGTTTCATTCTTGTATTCCCCTTTCGGATTATGTTGTATGGGTTATGTCCCTATTTGATTCAAGTGTTGTAATAGATGGCTATATTGAGACAAGTCTAAACTTCCGCTTTGCTTTTATGAAAAAACTTTGTAAGACTTGAAATGTGTTTTACTCTCTATCGTTCGATGCTTATGTTTTGATAAGCTAAGTGTCTTAAATGGTGACTTTCGAGGTATTATGTGCCTTGTTACATTTAAGGGGTACCCCTGGGTTGTGACAAAAGGTTTTCTCACACATGATCTAAAGAGATTTCCTAATGAATTAACTTGGATTGGTGGTCAAGGACATCCTTCCATGAGACACGAGTTAAGATGAGACTTAATAAATACTCTGTGGGATTTATGCTTAGACACAAGTGGATATTGTAGTGAGATGGAAGCTCCCTCGATAGAAAGACTGGGTTTCTAGAAGCAATCTCTTGAGATGGAAGCTCCCCCGATAGAAAGGTCAGGTTTCTAGTAACAATCTCCTTATCCCATAAACTACGTGCCCTCATATGATATTTAGCTAGTGGATCCACCTAAGCTAAGAATTCATGGTTCTACCTTAGGCAAGTAGGACAACTCTTTTCGGTGTGGGTAACATCGAGTGATCATGTTATAGCTCACATAATATCATGTCAGTTAAGGCTAATTCCCACAATGACAAGATTAATAATGAACTAAGGCATTCTTAAGGAAGTATCTCGTAACTGTTCAAATGTTTTAAAGATGATGCTAGCTTATGTTAACTATTATGTTATGACTTATGTTTTTCAACTATCTATCATATGATGTTTTAACTTGGCAAATTGCATGCCATGAAATGAAGTGTCCCTTTGAGCGTGTTTTAAATGTTTTTATATATAGTTATCATACTTAGTGCATTTTTGTACTAACACATACTCTTGCCTACATTTTCCCCAAATGTAGGGTCCGACATCAGGGTGATCTAGAGATTCCGAGCTTTGGTGAGTCCTTATGCTTCGAGGACAGAGTTTTATTTTTTTAGTTCCTTTTCATTGTATTTCCCTTTTTGAACATGATTTATGGGCTAGGCTCAATTTCATTCGATTGTAATAGATTGCTATGATGAGACAAGTGTCTAGACTTCCGCTTTCTTTTATGAAAAACTTTTTAGACTTGAAATGTGTTTTACTATTGTTCTATTTCTTATGTTATGAAGACTAAGTGGATTGTATGGAGTCCTTTGGGGTTCTATACGCCATGTTACATCTAAGGGGTACTCCTGGGTCGTGATACTATTCTGGATAAATTTATCCCACGGAGCGTTAGATATCAGCTTCCTAATTAGTTCTCGAGGTTGGAGCAGGGCTCCATGACAGTATCTGAGTATGAGGCAAAATTTCATGAGTTATCCCATCATGCTACCATGATCTTTCCCACAGAGGAGGAGAGTGTCAGGTGCTTTGTTAGAGGGTTGAGGTTGCATCTGCGTATTGAGTCGCAATCTATGGTTTCAGCGGGCCACTCTTTTCTGGATGTAGTGGACCATGACCATACGCTTGAGTGGCTCCGTCGCGAGGCCCATGGGGGCAGTGACAAAAGATCTAGAGAGGATGACAACTTTAGTGGGTCCCATCCTAGGCCTAGGGACACTTGGGACCGGGTTTATCAAAGGTTCCAGCCGGGTCAGCCTAGTTGCCTATTTCAGGCATCATTGCAGTTATTAGAGGGTGAGCAACATTGTTAGGGTGGTTATAGTGCTAGTCCGAGTCAGGGCCGAGGTGGGTTTTAAATAGGTTCATCAAGTTGGGATGATCGGCCTCTAGTAGCGGGTAGATCATTACAGGGTTGTTTCATATGTGGGGAGCTTGTGCATTAGTCTAGAGAGTGCCCTACCTCTAGATCAGCCTTACCAACTAGAGTATCCCCTCCAGCTAGAGGAAAAGGTCAGCATCAAGCTGTTCAGGGAGGTCCCTAGGGAGGCAGGGGATATGGTAGAGTGGATTCGTGTTGTAGAGGTGCCCAGGGCCATTTCTATATAGCTCTAGCTAAAGTAGAGGCCGAGGCATTAGATAATGTGATCAAAGGTACGGTTCTCTTATGTCGTGAGTGCGATTCAGCCTTATTTGATCCTGGTTCTAGTTATTCGTATGTGTCTGCTTATTGTGCTCCTTGGTTAGGGTGTGAGTCCTGAGCCCTCATTGGTACCATTGTGTGTTTTGACCCTAGTAGGAGATTCTTTAGTAGTGGATCAGGTTTGTAGATCCTGTGTGGTGATTATTCGAGGGTAGGATACCCGAGCAAATCTTATTGTGCTTAGTATGGTGGATTTCGATTTGATCTTGGGCATGGACTAGTTATCCCCTCACTGAGCGGTCTTGGATTGCTATGCCAAGACTAATACTTTAGACATGCATGATATTCCGACGGATGGGGTGATTTGTCATGTACAGGCTCGGAGGCTAGTGGCTGGCGGGTGATTCGCATATTTGGCTTATGTTAGAGATTTTAATAGGGATGGCTCTACAGCTGATTCCGTGCCTATGGTCCGAGAGTTCGCAGATGTAATTCATGTCAACCTTCCTGGCCTACCTCCAGAGCGGGATATTTATTTTACCGTTGATTTGGAGCCGGGTACTCATCTTATTTCCATCCCACTGTACTATATGGACCCCTTAGAGCTCGAGGAGCTTAGTGTTCAGCTTCAGGATCTCTTGGGTTAAGAATTCATTCAACCTAATGCATCGCCTTGGGGTGTCCCAGTCCTGTTTGTGAAGAAGAAAAATGGTACTATGAGGATGTGTATTGATTACATGCAGTTGAATAAGGTGAAATGAAGAACCGTTATCCTATGCCTCGTATTGATGAACTATTCATCCAGCTTCAGGGAGTACTAGTGTTTTCTAAGATTGATTTGAGATCCGGCTACCATCAGTTGAGGATTAGAGCAAAGACATCCCTAAGACAACATTTAGAACTCGTTATGGACATTTTGAGTTCCTAGTGACGTGTTTTGGGTTGATTAATGCCCATGTAACCTTCATGAATTTGATGACTTGTGTATTCAGGATTTATCAGGACTCCTTCGTCATCGTCTTCATTGATGATATCTTGGTAAACTCACGGAGCCATAGTGAGCATGAGCAACATTTGAGAATAGTGCTCTAGACTTTGAGAGATCATCAGATGTATGTTAAGTTCTCAAAGTGCAAGTTTTGGCCTTAGTCCGTAGCATTGTTGGGGCACGTGGTGTCCAAGGATGGCATTATGGTGGATCCGGTGAAGATTAAGGCTATTGACTCGGTTGACTCGCTAGGATGTTTCCTTTGTATGGTCGGAGGAGTGCAAGATGAGCTTTCTTAGTCTTAAGAAGTTGCTCACCACAGCTCCTATATCGACTCTTCCCGTAAAGGGCAAGGGGTTCACAATTTATTGTGACACATCTAGTGTTTGTTTGGGTGGCTTGTTGATGCAACAGAGCTGGGTTATTGCTTACACGTCGAGGCAACTTAAGCTGCATGAGTGCAACTACCCTACTCATGACTTGTAGTTGGCGGCGATGGTTTTTACGCTTAATACCTTGAGGCATTACCTATATGAAGTTCATTGTGAGATCTAAACTGATCACAAGAGCCTTCAGTACATTATGAAGCAGAGGGATATTAATTCGAGGCAGCGTCGTTGGATTGAGCTCCTGAAGGACTATGACCTCTCTATTATTTACCACCTGGGGAAGGCGAATGTAGTAGCAGATGCCTTGAGTCGGAACACGGGGAGTATGGGTAGTCTAGTATTCCTTTCTATTTTGGAGTGACCTTGGGCTTTGGACATTCAGTCCTTAGCCAATTAGATGATCAGGCTTGATGTTTCAAATTCTAGTCGGGTGCTAACTTATGTGGGAGTTCAGTCATCCCTGCTTGATCAGCTCTGCAGTCGTCAGTTAGAGAATGAGTGTCTGGTGGCACTTAGAGATAGAGTCTTGGCAAGCAATGTAGGGCATGCTACTTTAGGTTCATACAGGGTTTTGAGGTTTGCCAGCCGGTTGTCTGTTCTGAGAGTTGGCGATTCTATTCAGCTGTTCCTTAGTGAAGACCATAATTATGATATTTTATCCATCTGGGCACCTCTAAGATGTAGCGTGACTTGAGGCAGCATTACTAGTGGAACGGTATGAGGAAGGACATCTCAGACTATGTGTCCCGTTGCTTGTGTTGCTAGCAGGTGAAGGCCGAGCATTTGAGGCTTGGTGGTGAGTTGCTGAGATTACCCATTCCTGAGTGGAAGTGGGAGCGCATCACCATGGATTTCGTAGTGGGTTTACCTCAGACTTCTAGAGATGTTGACAACATTCGGGTTATCGTGGATCAATTGACCAAGTCAGGACACTTCCTTCAGTGCTAAGAGGTTTAGCTCGTATCTACATTCGAGAGGTAGTACGTCTTCATGGTGTGCCTCTTTCTATCACTTTAGATCGGGGTTCACAGTTCACCTCTATTTTTAGAGGGTATTTCAGGAGGAGTTGGGCACTTATGTCGATCTTATCACAACATTTCACCCGCAGATTGATGGCTAGTCATCGCATACTATTCAGGTTCTTGAGGATATGTTGTGAGCTACGTTATGGACTTTGGAGGTCAGTGGGACCAGTTCTTGCCTTTGGTGAAGTTTACATACAATAACAACTACCATTCTAGCATTTAGATGGCCTCGTTGGAAGCCTTGCATGGCAGGCATTGTCGCACTACAGTTGGTTGGTTTGAGTCTACAAAACCTAGGCCGCGTGGTACAAACTTGTTTCAGGATGCCTTAGTTCATGTGAGGTTAATTCAAGATAGGCTCAAGACGACTCAGTGTAGACATTAGAGTTATGCGGATTGCAGGCGTTGACCGTTGAGATTTGTTGTTGGTGATCAGGTGTTCCGCCGAGTATCACCCATGAAAGGCATGATTTGATTTGGGAGGCGGGGTAAGCTTAGATCTAGTACATTGGGCCTTTTGATATTTTGAGGACAGTTGGTGATGTGGCCTATGAGTTAGCTTTACTCTTAGCATTCTCAGCTATTCACCCAGTTTTCCTTGTTTCAATGTTGCGCTAGTATGTTCCCGATGAGTCTCATGTGCTCCAGTATGATGCCGTTGAGTTTAATGATCGCCTGACCTATATTGAGCAGCCAATTGCTATTTTAGTGAGAGATGTGCAGCAGCTCTAGAGCCATTCGTGTGGTGAAGGACCGTTGGAGGCATCGTCCAGTCGAGGAGGCTACCTAGGAGACCGAGCGGGTGATGCGGGAGAAGTTCCCCAGCTTATTTGAGTGCTCAAGTACTTCTTGACTCTTACTTTTGCATACGAAAGTCTTTTAGTAGTGGATGTTGTAATGTCTCTCCAGGTCATTTCTATGTTTATGCCTTCTTTCCTTTGTTTAGAGCATTCCTGTAGCGACCACAACTAAGTTATGATTTGCTGGCACTGACTGTTCGGTCGCCTGGTCGTTTATTTGGGTTTTATGCCGTTTTCCTTCTTTGGAGCTTTTGAAACTTGAAAAGTTTATTTCAGTCATAACCTCATGTAAACAACCTCAAATGGGAATTCTGACGGTTGCATCAGTTCCGGAGAGGCCAAATTAGGCTAATTGCATGGTTGACATGAGTCCTGAGGCTTTCAATGTGACTTTGGGGCCATTTGGGGTTTTAGCCTTTGAATTTTGGCTTAAGTTTGACTTTGGTCAACATTCTTTGTAAAAGTGTTCTGATTAGAATTCCGTCAACGCGGTTAGTTACATAATGCCAATTTTGGTCTAGAATGACCCTTTGTGCGCTTCTCGGGGCTTCCAGCCTTATTTCGAGAGACGTTGTGGAAATTAGCTAAAAATGGCATCTGGGTGTGGGGCTAAAATTTTTGTCAAAATGACCTCGTACGGAAAATGCGACTGCGCCATCGAGTTTGGATTGTTGAATTTAGGAGGGTAGCATATCTCATTTACTTTCACTAGGTGTTACATTCCAAAAATTTGTAGACTTAACTAGAGCCTAACGTAAGAGTTCTAGGGCTTTACGTGAAGGTTTTAGAGTTTGAAGCAAGGGTTAGAGTCATAAAATGACTTCCCGTAGCTTAGTAGACCATCTAGGGTTCAGTTGAGGGCTACAAGTGTCAAGACTAAAAGGCAAGTGCCAAGGCAAAGGGGCAAGGCCCTAGCCAAAGGCCAAGGCTACCCCAACCTTGGCAAGCACTGCCCCAAGTTCAGGACCATCACCACGACCAGTTGTATTGACCATGGTTCGTGAGAGGCCTCGTGAAGGTCCCTTAGACTTGTGGGAGGCAATTCCTTGAGGCTAAGCCACTGGACCATGGACCACGAGCCACTTCATGACTAGTGGTCTTGACCACGGTTCGTTGGAAGGCTCGTGGTCATGCCTTTAGAATGAGGGAGGCCAAGACACACTAGCCAAGCTACTTCCCAAGGGACCACGTGCAGGACCACGTCTCGTGGTCTTAACCATGGCTTATGTGCCCTGTCGTGGTGCCTGGCACCATGGCTGCCTAGTGGAGATTAAATTAGGAAATTCCTTTTTAATTAGTTATAAGTGGGGGTCTTTTTATATGGACTTTATATAAACTATTTTAAGTCATTAACCACCCTAACTAAGTCATTAATTTCAAAACCCCAAAAGATCCCAAAGTTCATTTTCTAAAAAATTCTCTCTACAAAACCTAAGAAGAAGAAGAATGAGAAGGGAGGGTCAAGCTAGGTCAACTTCCTCCATTGATACAAGCTTTGTGAGGGCTTTGTAATCAAGGTATGTTATCTTATTCATCTATGGATTCTTCCATCCATAGCGCCCCCTAGATTTCCCCCAATTGTGAAGATAAAATCCAATTCTAGCTAGGGTTTCTTCCTACATTGTGGGTAGTGTTGAGTATGATTCCAATTGAGTGGATAGTACTTGTTTATGATTGATTTAGTATTGAATTATGTTATTATGAAGATATTATATGTTTTCCATGGTTAACCCTAGCCTAATTGATGAAATTGATAATATGTGGGTTTGTGCCATGAAAGGTGAAATTGAAGACTTAGAGATGATCTTCTAGAATTGATGTTATGAGTAGTTATTGTTCAAGAATAGAAGCATATAAACATGAATTGAATTAGATTATATTCTATATGATGGATCATGACTAGTAAAGCTTGAAGTTGAACCTTTATGATGATTTATGACTAGAATCACTTGATAATGAAGAATGTGATTAGAATGTCTTGAAAGCTAGGTATGAATGAAGGTTGATCACTAGGGCTTTGAGAGTAAGGCTTGTGGTCATTAAGGTTGATCGCTAGGGCTTTGAGAGTAAAGCTAATATAATGAATTATATATGTTTAGGCTTTAAGAGTAAACTCTACATGAGAATAGAAGGCTAATGAATAGAATTGTGATGAAAGATCCTTACCTACCTAATCTACCTCATGATTGGTTGAATGCATAAAGTTATTGAATCACATGAGTTAGGATGATATCCATGTTTAGTGCATGAACCCTAGGTATGAAGATTGAAAGTAGGCTTTGAACCTTAAGGAGGTGAAGTATGAGGTTATGTTTGTAGTAATTGAACTACTTGAATTATGAATACATCCATGTCTAATGTAGTCATTCTAGATATGTTGATTTGATATGATTATGAATATATCCATGTCTAATGTAGTCATTCTAGACGTTTTGAGTTATGGGCTTTGACCCTAAAAAGGTCAAGACATGATATTGTGCATGCTTTATGAAGTTTAGTACATGCATTAGAAACACTTTGAGAGTAAAGTGAATATGCTCATGATCTAGTTGTTGTATTGTAGAAAGGTTATCCTAATATACACACTTAGGCATGCATATGGTATGATGTGAAAGGTTTGTCACATGTAGTGATTCTAAGGTTTGAAGACTAGTCTCAACTCTTGAATCTATGAGCTATAGTATAAGTTATGTTGGATTAAGTGTCAAGATACTCTTTCACAAATATGAATTTAAGTCAAGACTTACTATAAACTCAATGGGACTTAATGCCTATAACTGAGTGGATAAGAATATGAGATGGAAGCTTTTACCCTAGTTGAGTCCGGCTTCCCAATGAAAGCTTTTACCCTAGTTGAGTCTGGCTTTCCAAATGGGTTCCGTCTACCTTAGTTAAGTCCGGGTTCCCAAAGAATGTATCTCATGAGATGGAAACCTTCTACCTTAGTTGAGTTCAGGTTTCTAGTAGCAATCTCCTTATCCCATTACTATGTGCCCACATATGTTACTTAGCTATTGGATCCACCCAAGCTAAGAGTATAGTTCTACCCTCGGCAAGTAGAACAACCTATTTTTGGTGTAAGGTAGACACCAGATTCCATGTTAAGCTCACATGGTCTATGTCGGTTAAGGCTTATGTCCCCAATATGGTAGTAATATGAACAATAATATGAGTTATGAACTATGAGTACTTAAGAAGCTTTATTTATTATGGGTAAGAGTATGGGATCTTACTCCTGAATTGCACAAGTATGCTTTGAAGGTTTTTATGGTATGTTCCTTTTATGTTATGATGATAGATGTAATTAATATGCTTATGGCTAATGCTTATGATGCATGTTTGGTGGATGGTTGCCCTAGTTGCCTTCCATGATATGATTGACTAAAGGTGATAAAATCCCTTGTCTATGAGAAGTAAGCTAAAGTATAAGAACAAATATGGTAAAGAGGTATGAGGGCCTAAAAGTGACACTTAGCCTAGATGGGATTATGGGGTCTCATCTATGCATTGCACAAGTATAACTTGAAGGTTACTTATGAAGATTCTCCTATGTTAAGAAGAATTGAGTTTGGACTAAGCTTATGATTATGTGGTATTTCCTATGTTGTTGAATTATGCCTTGTGTTGACTCAAGCTCATATTATGCCTATGTTGGAGACTTTGCTTATGATTATGAAATTGTCTTTTATGCTTATAATTATGTTTCATGAAGTATTTTTTATGTCTTATATTGGCTAACACCTTTGTTATGCTCTTATGATGTTATGCTAGCTAACATATTTAGTACATTTTGTACTAACGCATACTTTGCCTACATTCTTATCAACTGTAGGGTTGGGTGACATTGGGTTCCATTCTTGAGGATAGGTTTCTAAGGAGCAAGGAGTTGAAGATTTGGTGAGTCCTCATAACTTCGAGGACAAAGCCACTATTTCCTTTATGTCTTTTACTTTCATGTTTTGAGACTATTGTATGGGCTGTGTCCCAAAGGTTTTATTCAAAGTTGAGTTTAGATGGTTGAGACAAAGTGTAGTAAGACTTCCTCTTGTTTTTATAAAAAGATTTCGATTGTATGGATAAAGCTTTCAAAATTTCCGTAATTTTCTATTATCTTATGTCATGATATGCCAAGGGCTTGTATGAGACCCCCTTCGGGGTCAAGTACACCATGTTACTTCTAGGGTGTACCCCTGGGTCGTGACACTAGGTCTCGGCCGAATTTCGAGGGTCAGTTCAGAGAGTTTTTAAAATAAAAAGAAGCAAAATCTGGTGTTGCTGATGCACACCTTTCGCGACCCGAATTTAGTCTTTTGCCGACTAGATTTAGCTTTTAGCGACTAGAACTGTTGTTATTTATTTAGCAAAAAATCAGATTCAGCCCAATTTTGAAACTTCGATATCTCAAGTTCTATAGCTCTGTTTTGGGTTATTCGAAGTCTGATGTGTTTGGGTTTACGTTGGACGTGTGAGTGAATGTCCACACAGTGTTTGAAAGTCTCCGATTGTGGTGTATCTGCATTATAAGTTGTTGCCCCAAGTCTCTTTTTGTGTAAAGTTTTGCATTTTTGTTTGTTGTTACATGGAGATGTTTTGAGCCCCGGAAGGTGCTCCATTTTGGAATACTCGCGGTAAGGTTAAGGACCTCTTCACAGAGTCTATTCTAGAAATTTCAGAGTGACTCCTACATTTCTTGATTTTGACTCCGAAATTGGTGTGTCTCCAATTTTGATGATTTTAGTGTTTAAACGACTGTGCTGATGCTGTAATTCTATTATTGATAGCGTGACAACAATCCAAGATTGTTCGGAAGGGGAAAGCTTTGACATATTGAATTGGAGCACACACGTTCAGCCTTCAAGCGGGCTATGACTTTCTTTTCTTTAGATTAAGCCTGATAGTGTAATTGCATGCTGATTTGTGTGAATCTGGGGTGGGCTGCTAGTATTTCTTCTCTTCTTCTCAAAAACCACGTTGTAGGGTTGATTTTTGGGCTGTTTCGGGGTTGGTACCATGCTGTTAGAGGGGCTATTTATCTATGGGTATTTTTGAGTTACCTGTTGGGCTGTTTATTTGTCGTTGCATACATAGTATCTAATGGTTGCTTATTTATGTTGGAATTTATCTTTGGCCTTTGTCTATGATAGAATAATGTTGCCTTAGACCCATGCACTTGGTTGACTTTGGTAGGTATCCGACGTCGATTTGGATGGGCTAGGTCCATGTAGATCGGTATAGCAGACTTGGGTCTGATAGTTGAGCCTAGCTTTGGGTTTTTTATTGCTTGTGATCCTTCTGACTTCTCTCCCTTTTTCTGTGATTCCCATGCATTATCGGAGGCTTAGTATTTTCCTGGTTTGGGTTTTTTACGATCTGTTTTGGTGTGAGGTAGTTGGTAGTGGACGTCGATCCATGATGACTTAGAGTTGATTTTTCTGTTTTTATGTGGTTGGTAGTGGACTTTGATCCATGATAGTTTGAGATTTTAGATCCTCTACAGAGTTTATTTTACCCGTACACTCTGGCTAGCAATCGGCAGGGCCCTTGGGAGTGTTAGCTGAATCACCTAGATGGCATTAGGCAGGGCCTCCAGGAGTGATAGCTGACTCACTTGGCTGACATTGGGAAGAGCCTCCGAGGTGATTAGCTGGCTAAGTAGTTGGATATAAGTTACTTGAGGTCCTCTTCGGAGTTACAGTCCTGCACACTCTGTCTGGCTAGGGAAGGAACCCCGAGAGTGTTAGATGGCACACTTGGCTGGCTTGGGTAGGGCCTCCAGAGTGTTAGCCTATTGGATAGAGTGATTAAGGCTTTAGGAGGGTATTTCTATACCCCGCGGGACACTCGCCTGCTGGGTAATGCCGCAGAGTTGCTGGCGGGCTAGGTAAACCGATGTGGAAGTTAGACTTTATGACTGGGTTGGAGTTATTGATTGTGTCGGTTTGAAGTTGGGTTTCCTTTGGGTTCCATAGTTGTGGCTTATCTGTGTACCTTTTGGGTTCATGGGAGTTCATTCGGGTTCTTATTTGTTTGTACGTGAATGTACCTAGCGGGTCTTATGGGGGACCTAGCTGGGTTTAGGTTAAATATTCTTAGACTAGCTCTCTGATTGTTCTACTCTTATTTCTGTTGACCTCTGTTCGTGTTTGATTCTATTTTTTCACCTGTTTTTACATTTCTTGCTCAGTCGGCCTATGATGCCTACTGGGTACCTGTTACTTTGGTACTCATGCTACACTCTACATCTGTTTTCGTGATGCAGGCCTGAGCACCAGCTATTAGCGTTGAGGTCGAGCCTGCAATAGTCTGTTCTGGAGACGAGGGTGAGCACATGGCGTTTTGGGATTTCCTATCTCCATTCCATATTTACATTTTGACTTGCCTTTTTCTTTTTTGGGGTAGTATTGTTTCTCTGGTCCAGGTAGGTATCTTTTGTACGTATAGTTTTGGGTTCACTTCCGCCTTCCTCTTATATGTTCTATTTATTTATGTTTCCCTTAGTCGAGGATAGTTACCCCCATCAGTCCCATTACTCTCAAGTTCTTGGACAAGTTTTGGATTGCCTTATTAGGGGGTTAATAGGCGCCATCATGGCTCGAGAAATCGGGTCGTGACAAAGTTAGTATCAGAGCCCTAAGTTCGTTGGTCTTACTTGTACAGAGCTATCATCTAGTAGAGTCCTGAGGATCGGTGCGGAGACGTTCGTGACTCATCTTTGAAAGTCTACAAGATATCCTTAGGGAGTTTTCCTATTTTATATCATTTTCATGAGTTGTTGTCCCATTGGTCTCATGTACTCTTTCTTGTTTCACTGTATTGCAGGATGGCTCCTACGCGCATTAGAGGACAACCCTGAGTCGAGGCAGGGCTGCAACACCAGCCTGAGAGAGATGGAGGACACTGGAGCTGGAGGGGAAGCCTTAGTTAGACGATATTCCTCCATAACCGGCAGGGCTGGGAGTAGCCTAGCCACCACCCGCACCAGCTGCCGCCCCTGATATTCAGGCTATCCTTACGTACATTCTAGCGGCTATTGAGGGCATTGAGTAGCAGCAGGCCCTATCACCAGTTCTAGAGCTGGTTTCAATACCACAGGGTCATCCTATAGCAGCGGCCTCAAAGGTTCAACAGCCACCAGCACCGGCCACCGACCAGCGGGATGTTTTAGACAGAGTTATTCCATTGAGGGAGTAGAAGATGCTAGGGTGTTCTGAGACTGTCGCTGCCGATATTTTCTGGGGCAGTTGGCAAGGATGCCTAGGAGTTCCTTACTTCTTGCCGGGAGCAATTGCAGACTTTGGGGTTGGTGGAGACGAAGGGAGCTGACTTCACAGCTTATCAGTTAGATGAGCTGGCCAAGTGGTGGTGGCACTCTTTCATGAAGACAAGACCAACTAGGTCCCCGCCTGTGATGTGGACAAAGTTTTTTGAGGCTTTTCTATCCAGATTTATCCCATAGAACGTCAGAGATCAGCACCGTGATTAGTTCTCGAGGTTGGAGTAGGGCTCCATGATGGTATATGTGTATGAGGCTAGATTTCATGAGTTATCCCGTCATGCCACCATTATCTTCCCCACATAGGAGGAGAGAGTTGATGAGTCTGAGATTTCGACTCATTTAGGGCTTTGTTTCCATAGTCTTATCGTCCTCAATGGCTAATTTATGCTCTAAATTGATGTTAAAGTGTTCTTTTGTAGCAATGAAGGAAAATGAGAAGAACATTACCGGGCCAAAAAGGAGCGAAAAAAGCTGAAGAAGTGGAAGAAAGGCAATCATAGTGATCGCCAAGACAACTCAGAAAACCGCCTAGCGGTTCCTTAGCTCCCCTAATGTTCCAGTGTGCCAGCCGTTGGAAAAGAAAACTTGGCGATAGAAATGGACAGTCAGTGAACCGCCGAATGGATCGGTGACTCAACTCCTTATCTCCTAAAGTCACAGAAGCCTGAGGGTTAAAAGACAATGCAAGATGATGATGGAAAGGGACGTTTGGCACATCGCAGACCTGGTCAGTGACGCTCGACTTACTCTACCGATTTACTCTGAAAGTAAAAATTCGGAAGAGTATAAATACACAATTTCAAAAGTTGTAAAGAGGTTCCAAAATTCGCAATTTCTAAATAAGTGTTCTGAGAGCTTTTACCTTGAGTTCTTAATTCCTAACACTTGTTTTAGAGTTTTTGAGTAGAGATTTCAAGTGGGTTACGAATTTTAGTTGAATTGAAGTATTGGAAAGACTTAGAAATCATTACCCAGTTCATGGATAACATAATTAGTAATTGTTTCTTCCTTTTTAGGATGTGTGGCTAAAACTCCCTTTCTTGGGGGTGAGATCATGTGATGATTTGTTCTAATTAGCTTATGAGTATTGTTTTTTACTAATTTAAATGATGTTTTAAAGTGGGTTTCGTTGATAGATGTGTATTAACTCATGAATTGTAGTTGCAAATGCAATTCTAACTTAGTGTTCTAGGCTTGCTTGAGAAAGAGGTTCAAAAACTAAGGTTATCGATTGATGATTGTAGTGATTGAATTGTTGTGGGTTTAACTTGAGAGAGTGAATCATAATTCGATCCTACCTATCTAGCTTGAGAGAGTAGATAAATTGAGGTATTGGGATGTTTATATTGGTATGATTGTCGAGGTTCGGGAGAACTCGCTTGAAATGTAATAGTTGTTCGAGAGAAAGCTATTTCATCTATAGTCTAGCCTACCCACTAAGATTCAACAATTGTTAGTAAATTACAATTACACATATAGAGAAATTAGCCTTTAATCGATCACATCCCCGAGAATCCCTCTCTACTTATCTACTCCCCTGTTTTCTTAATTGTTATAGTTGTTAATTAACACTCCTAAACCCCCCATTTGGCATTCGTGCCAAACCTTTAATTTACTTTGTTTGGTTTCGATAATGTCTACCTCTATAACCAGTTAGAACACAACCTTTACTTCTTAATTGAATTCCATTCAGTATCACTCACCGTGGGATCGAACCCAGCTCTTTGTTGACTTTATACTAGATTACAATCGCCTACACCAAGCATTGGATGAGGTGTAGTTGAACATTATCAACAAATGGTGCCGCTGTCGGGGAGTGGTGTTTAGAATTCTCTTGTTGAAGTTTGTTTGTGATCTTATTGTGTTATAGTTGAATCTATTTACTTTTGCTTGTTGTTTGTTGCCTTTGAGCAGGTGACGAAATGAGTGTCAACGGAAGAAACGCTAGGTAGGACAAAATGAAGACATCACAAACTTGAATGATGTGAATAAGGTACATTTGGGTGGTGTAGGTGCTATCCGATTGCCTTCGGTCGAGGGAAATGCAGTGTTCCAAGTGACAAGCACATGCTACAGCTATTGAAAATTAAAGGGTTGTTCGGAGGCTTGGCTCATAAGGATCCCCATGAACATATCCAGAATATGGTGGACGTTTGTGGTGCCTTTTCTTTTTGAAGAACATCTCCCAAGAGTCTGTCTAACTTTACTGATGGGGGAGGCAACTATGTGGTTAGCCGACCTACCATGGGACTCCATTACCACTTGGAATGAACTTACTGAGACGTTCTACATAAGGTTCTTTCCTCTTTCGAGGATGATGTCATTTAGAGATAATATTCAAAGTTTCAAATGCTTGGATTGTGAGCCAATCCACGAGACTTGGCTACAATTCTAGAAATTGCTACTTGATGCTTATCGTGATCAACGACACTAACCTACGGTTCGAGTGTTTACGATCGTCGATAATATAGTAACCCAACCAAGGGTTGGGGTCGTGTCCCAAGGGAGTGGTAGTGAAAATAGTAGTTGAGCTAGAATTTCCTTCTAATTAGTTGTAGTTTAAAAGAAATTTTCGGATAGAAACAAAGCAAAATTCAAGTGGGTGGTGACACAAAAGTGTCAAATATCAAATGGGGTTTTTGTCACAAGTATAGCTAAAACAGTAAAAATGACAGAGAAAATCAAGTATGGGGAAAAGTTCTTGGGGTGTGACCACAATATATATTGCTATAAATCATTGGGTACATGCTTTCCATAGAAAATTTGCAAGATAATAGTGACTGGGCTATGCTTTAAATGGAAATAAGTTCCCTCTCGGG
>JAJOOH010003011.1:0-117569 GCA_029582605.1 Solanum gracilifrons
AGAACATCTAATACTTGGAAATTCGTGGATCTTTCCTTCGAATTTCCCATATCTTTAGTTAGTTTTGTTGTTTCTTTTCTTGTGCTTCCGCATTCCAATATTCAATTCTCTATTTGTGATCTCCTTTTAACCTTGCTGTTATCAGAAGGAATGCTCTCGATCATTCTTCACAAGGTGAATGAGCATGATATGGTGCTGGAAGAGATGAATGAGGGCATCGAAGTAATGAAACAGATGATTGGTTCTCATTCCACATCGGTCCAGCTGCTCGAGAACCTTACGAGTCATATAATGCATCAACTCCACCCATCACAAAATAGGGGGTTGCCAAGTAATGTTATGGCTAACCCTAAGAATGAAGTATGAGTGTTGACTTGCATCATGCCACTACGTTAACTAAGGCCCTTCTTGGGAGGCAACGTAAGGTTTTATCGTTTTGATTTGTTATTCTAGATTAAAGGTGTGTTGATTGTGCAGGTTATGGTGTGGGAATTTTTCAAAAAGAACAGGTCGTCTAACCAAAAGACCAGGAGATTCATCAATACCGAGGTCGGCGATTCTGACCCAAACCATCGTTAGACTAAAAAAAATTCAAAGCAGAGTTTGTAAAAATCAGCGTGCGAGTGAAATTATTGGCGAGTCACCGAATATGTTTGCAATGCTGATTCAGTCAGTCATTTGGACCCTCAATGTGATTGAAGGTCCTATACAATTCAACGAGGCAAAGGATCGTTCTGCGAGTCACCGAATGGGTTGGCGATCACGACTAATGTCTTCAAATGGCGCGAACTACATGGTCTTTAAAAAAGGTTACTGATTTAAACTTCCAACTCTTTAACTTTCCCGCACGTTTAATCTCTTAAATCTCGCACCTATTTAGTATTTTAAATATTTTTGCATTTCCTAAGTGTTGTATTAGTTGACTTGTGTTCTCGGAGTGGGAAAACTTTACCGCCTAACATTTTAAATTTTGTATTGTTCAGCATAAGAGGTTGGTTTTCCGAACCCCATATCCATTTTTTTTGCATTTCGTACTCATTTACAGATGATTTTATCTTACTTATGTGTGTTGGACCTCTCTGATAAGATTAGAATGTTTAAATGTTGATTTTAATTTGACAATCTTGCCCGTATTATTTTGATCATCAAATGCCTGTAAATTTGTGCCTTAAAATGAGTTATATTTTTGTGGGGGTGTGCTTGTATGTTGGTTATATTTGTCCGGTGAAGTCTGAGTAACCCGTATATGTGCTAAATGGCGTAAATTGCACAATGTTGGAGTGGGTGACACCATTCTTAAGGGCAAAATTCTCTTAGATGGCCAAATTTGGAAAAACCGAGAGAAGTCTGAATATCCCGGGGAAATGGGTGTTATGGGTCTGAGCTTAATTGTACTAATGCATGCTTTGATTTTGTTTTCGTGGGTTGCGGGGTTGAATTTTTGAAGTTGGGTTGAAAATAGGCACGTTGGGTCGTTTGACGAGCTGGGTCGAGCTTGCCGAACCACTCGGCAGTTCGTGTAATGTCTCCATCTCACCTTTAATTTCATTGCTTTACTTGATGGTTGGTTCTGTAACTCTTGACGAGAAGCCTAAAGTTGCCAAAAGTACTCGGCAACTCACCGAAAGGCTTATTTTTTGCCCTTTGTCTGTATCCCTGAACCCTTGTGCACTGGAACTTTCAGCGGGCTAACCCTTGATAGCCAAAAATTCTCGACGATTAACCGAAGGGGACCTCCAATCGCCGACTTGCTGAGAATTCTGAGCAAATACCATCGGCGAACCCGATTTAACTCGCCAAAGAGATTCGGCGACTCGCTGCCTTTACCGGCGAGTCTGCCAGCATTAAATTTTCTATGCTCTGATATGAATATTTACTAACTTTTCTCCGATGTTTTGCAAACATGGTGCAAAAAAATCTAAATAGTCAACCCCAGAAGAAAGCACGTGGCATTACTATAAATGAATGGTGATCAAATCCACCAAAGAAAAGAAGGCAAGAACTCCCACGGGGACACAAAGGCAAAAGAAAGAAGCACACATCTGAGAGAGTGGTTGTTGACACCCGGTCTAATTTTTCTGAGCCTGAAGATGAGCAGCCTTTGATTTCTCAAAGGAATGAGCTCAGGGCTAGATCTCAACGCACATCCACCAGACCTCAGTGGTCACTCCGACTGCACCAGAATTAGTGCAGTTCAGGCACATCCTGTGACCCCTGCGGTTCGTGTCGTTCCCCCTCCCAAGATTTTGAACAGATTAAAAGGTGATTGTTTATGAACCATCATCTAGGAAAAGTTGTTTTCTACAGAAGGCTTGGAAGCAATGTATCCAGATGTAAGGGAGACTCTACAATTCCACAGGTTCGAGCAATTCACTAGGACCCGAGGCCCCTATATTCCCTCTTAGGTCTGTGAGTTTTACACAGCTTATGGTGATCTGGTTCCCAAGAGTAAGTAGAATACCAATGAGTTCAGACCAGTAAAGACAGTCATGGTCCGAGGCAACGAGATCGGGTGCAGCAGTGAATACATTAATGTTGTACTAGATAGAGATCTACACTCTACACAACCGTATAATGGATTGCATATTGCTCAATCCTTGGATGATCTTATGGGGTGGATGGCACCTTTGATTTATGATACCACTCCGAGGTTGATCGAGGCGGGCACCCTTTTTGAGAAGAGGGATTTAAATATTGCAGCCAGGTTCTGGTTTGGATTTATCAGCAACACCATTATGCCATCCCAGAATGGGTCTCTCCTCCGCCATTCTAAGGCAGAATGCCTAGGGTCCATCATATCCAGGAAGTGCATCGACCTAGGACTTCTGATTTCACAAGAGATGGCCCTGAGATCCAAGTAGACTCAGATCTCAATGTCGTTCCCAGTACTGATCACAGAACTATGCCGGCGAGGAGGAGTTCCTCGGGATAATACGAAGAATATTGAAATTACCCCTTCCTTCTCGATTGATATTCGGCATATTGTGCTCGAGTACACACGAGAGGAGGTTTACACGACAAGAGCAACTCCGATAGATACTTCTCCGGAGGTTGATGTTGATTCGCTACTTGCAGAGGCATCTTTGCCTAGTCCGACCTCCAGGCCTTCAAGTACTTCTGTCCCTTCTACTTCTTCTCAGGTTTCGAGTACCTCCACCTCCTCCCAGCCTATCAAGATCACTAAGGCCATGATCTTGAAGATGGGATGCTTGGTCGAATGAGCTGATGTGAGGGCGACTCGACTTGAGAGATCCAGCCCAGAATGATCGAGAGTTCCATCCTTTCTGCATTTATCCCCATTCAGACATTTGTTAATGAGTTGGCTGTGAGATTAACAACTAGTGAGAGTAGACAGAGGAAAGCATCCGAGGTGATGACTTTTAATGCCGAGGTAGCAGATTTGAGGAAGGACGTAGACTATTTGAAATCTTTAGACTTCACTTCATTGATTCAGGCTGCAAATGACGTGGATGCTCCTGAGACCTCAGGGATGAGCCTCCATTGGAAGAGTTGGATGCTGAAACCGACGAGGAGCGGATTAGGGTACAGGAGGAGAACATATTCAAAGATTTGGCAGATCTTGCAGGGACGGTTATGCAGACATTACTGGCAGATACCTCCATCGTTGTCTGTAGTGGACTTGTTGCTTATGAGGTGATTTTTGGAACTGATGCCCAAGTCCAGACTGCTGCATCGGGCACTGAGGCCCAGATAGATGGAGAGACTACATAGATAGGATCCCCTCTTTTCCTCCCTCTCTGTCTTACTTTCTTTCACTTTTTTGATACTTTACTTCATTTACATTTGAAGACAAATGATTTTTTATTTATGGTGGGGTGAGGCCCACCTTTTGTGTGAATATTGATGTTCGATGTTTTGTTTATATATTTGGGTCGTTATGCTTACAATTGTGTTTTGCACTACTTTTAGCAATTGTTTGAGGTTGTGGCTCATTATGTTTTAATTGTAAAAGATTTTTGACCTTTCCAAAAATTTCACCCACTGTTTTATATACTTGAATGTGGCTATTCTTTACCAAATTTGAGTCTCGATTTTGATCAATACTGATTAGTGCTCGCAATCGAACGAGCATGAATGTGTGGCTACGATCAGAACAAATGAAGTTTCATACACAAGATGTGAACTCTTTGCATCTCAGTGTGACTATCCAATCATCAAATTGATTATTTTGTGATGATCATTGCACATTAGCAAAATTGTGAAGTCTTGTTTGATTTTGGTGTCTATGCCTTGTCTGATGAGCTTACTGTGAACCATGCATGATAGCACCTAGAATTTGCCCCGTTGGTCCGGTCGGCCAAGTAAGGATATCTCTTGATATGATCTTAGGCAACTTCGAAGAGTGTGAGCCAATTTGACATATACCTCTTTTGTGGCCTACCTTCTGAGTGTGTGAACCTCTTTTGAACACCCCTTGAGCCTTACATTTCTTTGGAAGAAACTTGATAAAAACATGACCTTTCTTAAATCCACTGCCTATAATTCTATTGATTTGTGGTTAATTGAATAGCCAACTTAGGACAAAAGCCTAAGTTGGGGTGTGGTAAAAATTGAAGGCAAGTCAAGAAGTGCAAAAGAAGTCTGCTTTAACCCATAGTGTGAGAAAAATGGAACCCCTCCATACAAATAAAAGAAACAAATCATGGAATAAAATACAAAAGAAATGGGGTTTCCGAACAATCCATGGAAAGTGAATGATGGGATGACTTATGAGCACTAAAGAAAATGATGAAAGAAGAGGAAAGGGAGTGCTATGAGCACCACATTTCTTGAGGATAAAAGTCAGTGAGCCTAAATGACCACACCTTTGCACTCAGCCCCATTACAAGCCTTGAAAAGACCTTTTTGATCTTGAGTGAGCTCAAGCAAATGTTGATTGGAAAATACGGGCAAACCCATGAGTGAAAGCATGCATTGTTTTTTTCTTTGTGAGTGTGAGCGTTACATTTTATTTCGGAGCTTTAAATGATTGAATCATTGTGTGTGAATATGGAATCATTCTTTGTGTGAGGACATTTTAATACCATAGTTGAGCTTGAACTTACATTTGAAGCAAGTATTATGAGGTTGAGCATCTTTGATAATGGTGTGTCACAACTTTAGTCTTTGATTATACAATTGATCGTTGCATGAGTAAGTTGAGTGTTGTGTGTACTTTCATGATTGAGACTTGTGTAGCACTGTTTGAGACATCCTTTATGAACTTCTGACTTGAACTTTACTTGAGGACAAGCAAAAGTTTAAGTTGGGCGTGTTGATGAATCCACGATTTGGACTCATTTACGGTTTTGTTTTGATGAATTTGTGTCCTCAAATGCATATTTTGTCTCCAAAACTGAAGTAAATCGTTGAGTTTCAGGTATTTGGAGTTAGAGACAAAGCGTGGACACTATAGAGAAAGAAGGAACAAAGTGGCTAAAAACAACGAAGAAAAGAAGGCCTGAAGATCACCTAATCCATTAGGCGAGTTATCGAATGGTCTTAACCTCGTCCAAAGTTCCAGTGTGCCGACCCTTGAAAAAAAATCAATTCTTCGAAGAAATGAAGAAGTCATCGTATCGCCTAGCAGTTCCACAAAGCAATTCCCTATTGCCCAATGAATCAAAACGTGAATATGCTGAAGGCAGAAGCTGAAAGGCGATGAAACAGACCAAAGGGGGGATCGCCCAATTTATCAGTGACCCCGGCTAACTACGCTGAGTGATCCTTCGCAGCACAAATTTTTGAAAATTATAAATAGTCATTTAATTATGTAGCTTCGTATCAAGTGGTAGAGAATTATTATTGAGACTTAGAATATTTTCAGTTTTTAGTTCTTAGAGTTTTTCGGGAGACAGTGTTCTTAAGCTTGAAGATTTGACGACTTCCAACTCCAGGAAATTGGAAGTGGGTATCCAAAAATTTTCATTCTAGACTCATTTGAAGCAAATATAAATCATACCTAGTTGATGTTATTTCAATTTGGTATCATTTTCTTCCCTTTCTCTATGTATAGCTAAAACCCCAATTTTTGGGGTGTGATTTTGTGAATATGGGTTAAATTTCCTATTGGGTATCACCTATTGTTAGTCTATTTGCTGTTTAAATGTGATTTCAGTTAGTAGTTTTGTTTAAACTTAAAGGAATTACAGTTCCAAATACGATTTCATCTTAGTGTTTTTTGGCTTTCTCAACAAAGAGGTTTTAAAACTAATACTACTAAATCGATAGCCGGTGGTTATTGGGTTGTCGTGGGTTCAGCTCGAGAGAGTGAATCCTAGGCCTTCTCCCACACATTCTGCTCGAGAGAGTGAATGGGCTAAGGAAAAGGATTCGCTTAAATGCTGCAACTCGGTGTTCGAGGGAAACCGAGTTGATTCGGGGTAAGTTGCTAGAGAGAGAATTTACCCCCACTAAAGTCTAGCCTAGTTACAAATATTCAGCGATTTACTATAAATAGCATTTACCCAATAGCATATTTTATCCCATATTCCTATAACATCCCAAGATTCTCGTTTCCCTATCTCGAATCTTTATATTTTTACTGTTTTTGTCATTAGTTAAATACAAAACCCCCATTGATAATTGACATTCGTGTCAACCCTTTAGATTTAGTATGTTTTTAATCGTTAATGTTTATAGCTATGATTGATTAGAACTTGATTTTACTTTTCTATTAATTCTTGCAACCACTCCCTTGGGACTCGACCCCAACCCATTCGGTTAGGTTATATAACTATTGTGCGATTGTAGACACTTGAATTGGAAGTTCTGGCTTGATTACACAAACATCAATAATACTTAAAATTTTCCCCATTTGTCTAATCGAATAATGTAGGCAAATGATAGAGATGATGTTAGGCAATTTGTGGAGAGTGAACAAAAATTGCTATCATACCTCTTTGTGACCACCTTAAGAGAGTGTAAACCTTGCTTGTCTACCTTTTCAGCCTATCCTTTTGTTTGGATGAAATATGAACAACTTTGACCTCTTCCCTTTCACCTGAAATCTTGATGAAGCATTGGTCCTTTTGAATAGCCAACTTACGCCAAATTCCTAAGTTGGGGCTCTGGTAAAAAGGGAGAAAAGTCAAGAAGTTTGAGAAATCCGCCCTTGAAGAATCGCGTTGAAAATGATGGAACCCCTCCATGTACAAAAGAAGAAGAAAATCTAAAGACGAAAAAAAAATAATTATTGAAATAAAGTTTGTACAATGGATAAAATAAATGGGGTGTCAAATGAGTCATACTTAAAATAGCATAAGGTGGATTGATAAAATATAAAAAAGTGAAAGAAAAGGAGAAAAAGTGAAATACAGGCCATGCTTCATGTTGGTAGAAGTTACTAAGCAAAAATGTTCAAACCTTAACCCTCAGCACCGTTACGAACCTTGAAAGACCTTTCTGATCTTGATTAAGCTTAGTGTCATGTTGATTGGAAAATACGGGCAAGCCTTTAGGTAGAATTATGCATGCATTTATATTTGAGAGTGTGAGAGTTGTTTTTTATTCCTTAATTAGGAAATTTTGATGAGCCTTGTGTGAGCATGGAATCATTCTTGGTGTGAGGGCATTCACATTCTTTTATTGAGCTTGAACTTGCATTTGAAGCAAGCATTGTGAGCTTAAGTTCTATTTGATGGTGACTTGTCATAGTTTGAAACTTGTAGTTCACAATTGAACATTGCATGGGTAGTTTGAACCTCTTGTGTGCATTAATGTTGACTCTTAATTAGCACTATTTGTAGAAATCTCTGTTGAACTGATTGATGTTGTCTTTTACTTAAGGACAAGCAAAAGTTTAAGTTGGGGGTGTTCATGATTCGGGGATTTCTACTCATTAAGGTCTTAATATCAAAAGTTTTACTATCCTCAATGCTTATTTTATGCTTGAAACTTATGTTTAAATGCTAGTTTTCATCAATGAAGGCAAAACAGCAAGGCAAGGACATTACCTGGCAAAAGGGGAGAAAAAGATAACAAAATCTAATGACAAGAAAACCTAATGATCGCCAAGACCGCTCGGCTAGTCGCCGACTGGCTCTTCAACTCGCCAAAAGTTCAGCAGGCTAGCCTTGGGAAAAAGCCAACTCGACAATGGAAAATAACATTTCGGTGAAGAGCGGACTTGATTGGCGATGGAGATCTTGATCACCTAAAGTCACAGAAGACGAATGGTGAAGAGTCAAGTTTAGAAGGCGATAGAAAGGGATATTTGGCGCATCGCCAACTTGGTCGTGATGCGCGACTAATTCCGCCGAATGGCTCCGCAGATAAAAATCTAGTAACATATAAATGTGATTTATATAAGAGAGCTCCGGAGTTATGATGTTTTTTGCGATATTTCTTAGGTTTAAGAGTTTCTACATTGGTTTTTTGATCTGTAACATAGTTCTTTGAGATTTTGAGTAGGAATTTAGGGTTGGTTTTGATTTGGAATTGATTTTGAGCATTGCGAAAACTTGCAATCTCTTACCCAAACTGATGGAGAAAATAGTTGGAAACATTTTCCTGCTTTTTATTATGTTTGGCTAAAACCCTCATTCATAGGGCGTGATTATTTAATGAAATATTTTAATTAGCTTATGGGTGTTAGTATTTATTGATTTAGTTATTATTTTTAAGTGGGTTTAATTGATAGTTGAGTTTTAATTGATGAATTTTACTTGCAACTGCAATTCTAGTGTAGCATTCTAGGCTTGTTTGATAAAGAAGTTGTAGAATTAAATGTATCGATTGAGGATTGTATTTATTGGGTTTTATGGATTCAGCTTGAGAAAGTGGGTCTAAATATAATCTTACTAATCTAGCTTGAGAGAGTAGATAGATTTAGGTTTTGGGATGTTCATATTTGTTGGGCTTGTCGAGGTTCGAGAGAACTCACTCGATTTGCAATTGTTTATTGAGAAATAGCTATTACACTTAAAGCCTAGACTATTCAATTGGATTCAACGGTATTTAGTAAATAGTAATCACCCATACAGTGAAATATGCATTTAGTCTATCACATCCCAAGGATCCCTCTCTACTTGATTAATCCGTTGTTTTCGTAGTAATCATTTGCTCACTCTAACCCCTCAACTGAAACTAGTTGTCAAACCCCTTGTAATGACCCGACAGCACCCCCTAGTCGTTACCTGCGTATTTGACCTCGAACAGGTCTTAGACAAGCCCTTAGCATTTCTCATAACACGTATCATAGAATAAAATCACGAAAAATTTAAAACTTTTACTTTGGAAGTTCAACTTCACTTCATATATGAAAAATAGAATCTAACTTCGTCACAATTCACCATCTAGACATAGAAGTATCGAAAATGGGACTTAGCCCTTACATCAATAAGAAGTCTTGAAATTAGGAAGTATAACAATGTCTTTCGACATAAACAAAGAACTAAACATAGAAGCTAGATCATAGGGTCTTGTCCTCGGACTTGAGGACTCACCAACTTGGGGAAGCAACTCCAAGTGTCTTGAGAAGCAAGCTTGAATCCTCAACGGCCCGAACCAAAATGTTTGGGAAAAGGGAGAAAATATGGGTTAGTACAACACAAGTACTAAGTATGGCTGCTATGCATAAAAACCATTGAAACATGCATAAAAGGACATTTTATTCAAAACATGCTTTTTGCCAAGAAAATCCAATATGCACACAAATTAAGTATCATAGTCCAAACCAACATTAAATCATCCCAACATGTAGACAGCCTAAGCAATACTAGTGCAATGCAAAGAATAGATCCCCATAACCCTATTCAAAGTCAAGTATCACATTAAGCAACCTACTTCATGCATACATTCATAAGATCATATTTCATCATAACTTACCATATTCATAATGATCATACATAACATAGCTTCATTATTCATAAGTCATAATCATCAAAATCATAAGAGAACACTACTACAACTATCTCTTAGGATCCCACAAGTGCAATGTGCAAGAGAAGTCCCATACCCTCTCTTACTCTATGTAGAAACCCTTAAGAAAGCCCTAGCAAGAGTTCACACCTTTCATACCTTTATTTTATTTGACAATAGGGAAATATTGCAATAACCGACACAGACCATGAGAGCTACGTGGAATCCGGTGTTCTACTCCCACACCGAAAAGAGAGGGTTAACACTTGCCTAAAACCATTCGTACATAGCTATCTAGGTTGATCCACCAAGCTAGAATCCTATGTGGGAACATAGTTAAGGGTCAATGAGATTACTTCTAGAAACCCTAACTTACTAAACGTGGGGGTTTCCATCTCATGAGACAAAACATACTGTAGGTAATTTGGACTTGCTAAACTTGAGGAATCCCATGTGGGGAGCCGGACTTACTAAACGTGAGACCCCCATCTCATTTACATGCCCTTTCGGTGCTAATCATTTGATTGCCTTTTGTAATCATGTTTAGTCATCACATAAGTTCACATTAGCCTTTAATAGACCCTTATGTAGACATCTTACCATAATAGCTCATATGTGTTCATCAGTGAGTAACAATCCTTTCACTTTAGAGACAGTTAGCAAGTGAGTAAACCTTTCACTTTACATTATACTACAATCATGAGAACTACATTTCAATTATATAGAAATCATACCATAATATACATACATACTTCATAGCTAATTCAAGTGTAAAGGGTTAAGGATGAGGAAACTAGGTCATCAACACCACAATAACATATTAGGTATAACATCATTATAATCTAAGTAATTCACCTTTCATACTTGAGTTCAAAGAAGAACCAACCTTCATACCCTCTTTCCCTTCATGGGAAATCCATACTTCAATTACCAAGCAATTCATAACCAATACATAATACAAGGTAATTCATGAAGTAATAACATAATCAACATCAAAATAAGCAATTGACATATTCCATTCATAGCCTTCAAGGCATCATTCAAAGACTCAACCCTAATTTCATATAAATTATACATAACCTAGGGTAGAATCATCATACAAACATGAATTACATAAGATCACATTCAATTCGTAGCCTTCAATCAACATCCAACACAAAGTAGGATTATAATTAGCAAAAGAAGGAGAAACATGGGTGTCATGGGGAATTCTTCAAGAAACCACCAATACAACATAAATTCATCCATAATTGTTCATATAACATCAATCAAAGTCAGTTTATAACATCAATTTCAGTTTAGAAAGAAGTCCCACGTTCTTGGATTGAAACCTAGAAATTGGAGATTTTGAAATTCATCTTGAAGGGGCCTCTTGGGGAAAGGAATCCCAACAGTGATAAGAAACCATACCTTATAGATGAATTAACCACGAAAATCTGAGTTGAAACCTTGGAGAGTTGGTCTTCTTCTTGAAGTTCCAATCTTCTTCAATGGAGTTCTTGAGAAGATAGAGAGTAGAGAGAAGGAGGAACTTTAGGTTTAGATTTTTGGGGTTTTGTGTTTGAGTGATAAAAGTTAGGTAAATTGACTTAACAGTCATTATATACACATCCCCTAAATTACCTTAAATACCTCTCACTTAAATGAACTCTTTAATGAAGTAAAAAAAGATTTCTGAATTTCTGCATTTTCGTCGCAGAACAAGTTTGTGACGCGGAGCCGTTCTCTGAAGATATTTGGAATTAAATTTTGAGATAGTAGAGTCCGCGACACGACCGCGTCGCGAACTGACATTTTGCTCCTTGGGGGAGCAAGTGCGCGACGCTCCCCTATTCCCTCCAAGTGTAATTATCTTGGCTAAGGTTGGGGTCCTCCTCGGGTCCCCTTAGGGTGGCCCCGGGGGGTCGTATTCAAACTTTTTGACCCTAGTAATATATATTTACCTATTTAAAACCTTTTCACCAGATTATATCATCATACGACACTCCCAAACCTGCCCAAAACCTAAGGACACACTAGAATACATTCTTCTCTAGCTTCCGGACGTCATGGTCGTTTCTTGACGTTTAGACTTTTACTCTTCCAAACGAAGTCAATTACATTAGTTTAGGTTTATAAACATCATTTTAACTATATTTAAGTCATTATTCATAAGGTGAGGCTCTAACTTAAGTCCTACAATTTCTGGGGTGTTACACCCCTGCTATTTACTTTAATTGTTTCAAAAATGTTTAATCCTTCAATCGATTAGAACACTTCGTAATTAAATTCTCTATCGTATCACTCTATATGGGATCTGCCCCCAAATGTTTGTTGGGTTTATACTTCATTGCGACCGCCTACACTTAGAATTGGATGAAGTGTAGTTGAGCATAACCAAGTAGTTGAAAGATCTTCTTGATAAATGCTTCATTCAACCATGTGTTTGACCTTGGGGCGCTCTGTTCTTATTTGTGAGGAAGAAATATGGTTCTCTTAGTATGTGTATTGACTAAAGCTAACTGAGCAAGATTACTATCAAGAACATGTAACCTCTTTTGAGAATTGATGATCTTTTTGATAAACTTCAAGGTGCCACTTGTTTTTCTATGATAGACCTCAGGTCTGGCTATCATATGTTGAGAGTAAGGGAAAGAGATATTCCAAAGACAACATTCAGGACCCACCATGGTCATTATGAGTTTCTAGTCATGTCTTTTGGTTTCACTAATGCTCCTACACCATTCATGGATCTTATGAGCAGAGTGTTTAAGCCGTACCTTGATATGCTTGTTATCGTATTCATTGATGACATTCTAATTTATTCGAGGAAGAGGATGATCATGCTAGTCATCTTAGAGTAGTTCTTCGAAATCTTAGAGATATAGAGTTCTATTCCACATTTTCCAAGCTTGAGTTTTTGCTTGAGTCAGTGGCATTCTTAGGGCACATTCTTGGGATTAGTTGGTTATTACAAAAAATTTGTTGAGGGGTTCTCATCTATTTTATCCCCATTGAAAAAGTTGACTTAGAAGACAACAATGTTTCAATGGTGTTAAGCTTGTGAGAAAATCTTTCAGGAATTGAAATTGTGGTTGATTGCTGCCAGTGTTGATCTTACCGGAGGGTACACAAGGCTTTGTTGTGTATTATGATGCATCCATAGTTGGACTGGGTTGTGTATTAATGTAGAATGACAAGGTTATAGCTTATGCCTCTAGACGACTTAAGGTTTACGAGAGGAATTTACTCAACCCATGATCTAAAGTTGGCTGTTGTAGTATTCGATTTGAAAATATGGCGTCACTATCTTTATGGTGTTGATGTGGATGTGTTCACCCATTACAAGATTCTTCAGTATGTGTTCAGCCAAGAAGAGCTTAATCTCAGGAGGTGGTTAGAGTTACTCAAGGATTATGACATGAGTATTCTTTATCACCAAGGTAAGGCTAATGTTGTTGTAGATGCATTGAGTAGGTTGTCTATGGCATTACTTCCCATGTTTAGGATGGCAAGAAAAAAATAGTCAAACATGTGCTAGACTTGCACGATTAGGAGTCTGGTTAATGGATTCCAATGAAGGAGGAGTGGTGGTGATGACTGGTGCTGAATCATCACTAGTGTCCAAAATGAAAGAGAAAGAAAACCAAGATCCTGTTTTGCTTCAATTGAAGGTAAATGTTCATAAACAAAAAGTGATGGCTTTTGAACAAGGGGGAGATGGTGTATTGAGGTATCAAGGTAGATTGTGAATACCAAAGTTGGATAAACTCCAAGAGAGGATCACGGAGGAAGCTCATAGCTCCAGATACTCTATATATCCGAGTTCCACAAAGATTTATCATAACTTGAGAGAAGTTTATTGCTTAAGTAGTATGAAGAGGTGTATTGCAGTGTTTGTTGCTAAGTGCTCGAACTTCCAACAAGTCAATGTAGAGCACCAGAGCCCCGATGGTATGGCTCAGAACATATATCTTTTGGAATGGAAGTGGGAGATAATTAATATGGATTTCATTACTGGTTTACCGCGGTCTCGTACGTAATATTATTCGATTTAGGTGATTGTTGATCGGATGACTAATTTATTACCAGTAAAGGCTACTTTTTCAGCAAAAAGATTATGCCAGACTATATATTCAAGAGGTAGTCAGACTTCATGGAGTAATGGTATCCATCATTTCGTATAGGGATGCACAATTCATCGCCCAATTCTTGAAGTATTTCTAGAAAGGTTTGGGTTCGAAGGTAAATTTGAGTATTGCTTTCTATCCTCAGACTGATGGTCAAGATAAATGCACAATTCATACTTTAGAGGATGTTTTGAGGGCGTGTGTGATCGATTTCAAGGGTAATTGGGATGATCACTTACATCTCATTGAGTTTGCTTACAACAATAGTTATCACTTTAGCATCGAGATGGCTCCTTACGACGCTCTTTATGCGAGAATATATAGAACTCCGATTGGATGGTTTGAGGTTGATGAAGTTGGGTTGATAGGACCAGAATTGGTTCATCAAGCTTTGGAGAAAGTGAAGATCATTCAAGAAAGGTTGAAAACCGCGCAGAGTCGTCAGAAATCCTATACATATGTTAGGAAAAGAGACGTGGAGTTTGAGATGGAAGATTGGGTTTACTTGAAGGTTTCACCCAGGGTCAGTTTTCACAATCCTATATTATGCTTAGGGTTTTGAAAGGAATTCAAGAAGAGGAGAAAAGAAAGAGAGATCAAGATTCTTGGAATCTTTGAGGAGTTTTCATCAAAGATTCGATCCTAAGAGCTATGTAATCTCTCAAAGTGTTGGGTTCGTTCACCCATATGCCAATCATGTGATTTTAAAATCCGTAATGTCATTCTTGAGGTTGAATGATCTGAGTTGTTGATGAATTTCTTGAAAGTTTTATTTTTAAATCGTTAAGGATGAGTTTAATGAGTTCTTGAGATGAATGGTAGAAGTTTGAGCATTGTTTTTTAGTATATTTTCATGTACAAAAGAGGTTCTTGTTCGGTGTCAAAAAATACTTTTGTGATGAACCATACTTATTCAGAGAGTGTGCAGACCATATCATTACGAGATGTGTGCCGGAAAAGGAATTCAATGATATTCTCCATGCTTGCCATGCTTCATTGGTTGGTGGTTATAATGGTAGAGTACGTACAACTGCTAAAATCTATCAAAGTGGTTACTACTAGATATCCCTTTGCAAAGATGCTCATGAATTTGTTAGGAAATGTGTACAATGTCAAAAACATGGTGGAGTGTCCAGAAGACATGAGTTCCCTCTCAAATCTAATCTAGAGGTTGAGTTATTTGATTTCATGGGTCCATTTGTAAGTTCATTTGGTATAAAATACATTTTGGTGGTAGTAGATTATGTTTCTAAATGGGTCGAAGTTGTAGCATTACCAAACAATGAAGGGATATATAATGTTCAGTTCTAAAAATGCTACACCTTTGCTAGGTTTGGCACCTCTCGTGCTATTATTAATGACTGTGGATGCCATTTCTGCCATAGGCTTTTTACTTTTACATTGAGAAAATATGGGGTGCGACATAAATTAACAACACCATATCATCCTCAAATGAGTGGCCAAGTGGAAGTTTCGAATCGGGAGATCAAGAGTATCATGGCTTAGACTGTCAATGGAAATAGGACTGATTGGTCTCGAAAGTAGGATGATGCTCTAAGGGCATATCACACCACCCACAAGACACCAATTGGTATGTCTCCTTATCAACTAGTTTTTGGGAAATCTTGCCATTTACTAGTTGAACTAGAACACAAAAAATTATGGGCATTAAGGGCTCTGTATCTGGATTGGGCCAAGACTTCAAAAGAAAGAGTAGACCAACTAAATGAGTATGATGAATTAAGGTTTAGGTCATAGGAAAGTTTAGCCCTCTGCAAAGAAAAAATGAAGAAGTGACATGATTATAAAATCCTTAGGAGAGAGTTCCGAGTTGGAGATTAGGTATTTCTATATAGTTCTCGACTGATACTATTTCTGGGAAAGCTAAAATCAAAATGGTCAGGCCCATTTGGAGTAACACAGTTGTTCACAACTGGAGCCATTGAAGTCGAAGGCAAAGAGGGTCATGCTTTCAAGGTGAATGGGAAACAGTTGAAGTTGTATTTCAGAGAATGCGATAATTTTTTTGTGATTGAAGTGGTGTATCTGGAATATGCTTGGAAACGTCTCCATGTCGTGCCACGACGTTAAATAAGACGCTTCTTGGGAGGCAATCTAAATGTTAGTTGTTTTGAATAATGTGTGTTGAATGTGCAAGTATAGGTGATTTTGTGAGATTACGACTCCTTCTGTGAATTGCTGAGTATGTTCAGCGATCGGGAAGTTGATAACCTTTCTGGCATCAATAGTTGGCTTAGATACTGGAATATCAGGTGGAATGCATACAACACTCGATGATCCGCCGAGGTGATTAGGCAACCAGACTTTTGATGAGTCTACAATTTGGACTCATTTAGGGCTTAATTTTAATAGATTTAGTGTCCTCGAATCCATATTTTGTCTCAATAACTTATGTAAATCCTTGAATTTCAGGTATTTGGACGTAGGGACAAAGCATGGACACTACTGAGCAAAAAGGAAAAAGGCAGTTGAAAGAACGAAGAAAAGAAGGACTGAGTATCGCCTAAGCCATTGGGCATGTAGTTGAATGGCTTTGGTCTCGCCTAATGTTCCAGTGTGCCAAGCCCTGAAGGAGAAAATCAAGTCGGTGATAGAAAGGAGCAGTCGGCAAGTCGCCGTACAGTTCCGTGATGCAGTGCCTTATCGCCCAAAGTTACAGGACTTCAAGGATGCTGAAGGCAAAAGTGAAAAGGCGATACAAATGACAAAAGGCTGGAGCGCTGAGTGGATCGGCGATCCAAACTAACTGTGCCGAATGAACCTGCACAGAACACTTTTTGACAACGATAAATACTTGTTTAAATTTTTACCGAAGTATCTGATTTCGTAGAAAATCATATTATTATTTAGTTTTTGAAGTTTAGAACTGAGAACTAAGTTTGAGAGACATGTTTCCTTATCTTTGAAGAATTCCATTTCTAAGAAATTGGAAATGGATATTAAAGATTCTTCATCTTAGACATTTGTAAAGACAATATTAATTGTACCCAGTTAAAGGAAACGCATTTCGGTATCGATTTATATCTTTTTACTATGTCTAGCTAAAACCCCAATTCTTGGGGTGTGATTATGGTTTGAATTAACTGCTGGTTATTGCTAATTGATAGTCTATTTGTTGTTTAAAAGTGATTCCGTTCAGTAATTGTGGTTGAATTTAATGGGTTGTAGTTGCAAATACAATCCTATCTTCGTATTTTTGGCTTGCTTGAGAGAGGTTTTAAAATAAAAATTGCTAAATCGATGGTCTGCCGGCATTGGGTTGTCATGGGTTCAACTCGAGAGAGTGAACCCTAAACTCTTTTCCACACATTCAACTAGAAAGAGTGAATTGACTAAAGCGAAGGTTGTGCTTCATTGCTGCTTGTTGGTGTTCCAAAGAAACCAATTCGATTTGGGGTAAATTGTTCGAGAGAAAGATTACCCCCACTAAAGTCTAGTTTATTCACTGATTTGCAACGGTTTAGTATTAATTTCACTTACCCGGTTTTTTACCTTAGCCCATAATCCTATCACATCCCAAGAATCCCTTCTCCATATTCGTATTTTCATATTATTTGTTTTTTTAGTTGCTTGTTGACTACAAACCCCCCTTTTGATATTTGACACTTGTGGCAATCCTTAATTTATAATATTTTTCTTCGTAAATGTTTTTAACTATAATTGACTTGAGCATATTTATGGTTTTTTATTTATTGTTGAGTACGAACCACTCCCTTGGGACTCGACCCCAACTCACGAGTTGGGTTATATTACTACACATTAGTAATAAATAATGTACTGAGCATGAAAGTTAAGTTAAATGTTGAAAGCTGATGTATAAGTACCAAACGAAAAGGGTAAGGGTGAAACAGAAGTACATTACTTTATCTCCCTAGAGAGAGGAATTGTAAGCACATAACAAGAAATAACTTTACCTATCCCCCATAAGATAAATAGCTACAACTAATACACAATCCCTACAGGTCCAATGAGAACATATAATTGCTAAATACCTTTATTAGCTCCTTACTTGGATCCCAATGATTATCTGATCTGAACTATCTGAATGTACATGTGCCATTAATCAACGCAAATCTGATGCTCTGTGGTACAATGCATATATAGTACACCATAGCAATAGCCTACCGGGCCCGTAGGCACAGTCTTCCCGGCTCTAGGCTTTGTCTACCAAGCTCGTAGACTCGTCCTACCCCACCGGTTGGCTCGATCTACCCGGCCCATAGGCTCCATATAAGAATCAAACTTTATGCTCAAAAACCCTGCAATGTGAGTGTCTGCTTAGGCGAAATTATGCTCATAGGCGACATCGAGATGATAAAATATCACAACAATAATAAGAAATCATAATTAATCAAACCATTATTATAACATGATTGACTAGGCTACTAAGTAAGGAGTATAGTGTTGCCGATAGACATAATATGTTAAGGTGGTAGCCAACTCGATAGAATAAGGCCACAGGGTAGATAATGATAATACACCGGCCATGACAAGCTTATTCGTTTAGGATCATGCCAAAAGAGAAATAATAGCCTTAACATACCTTTGAACCACATCCCAAAAATGTGCCTCTATGAAGCTTGACCAAGTAAAAGTAATGCAATAATGCAAGAATCAACCAGGCTGCAAAAATGAAGCATAACAAATCCATAAGGCGTTAACTTCATTAGTACGATTAAACCACTTTTAAGTAAACGAATAAAGTAACAATATCAAAATAACCAGTAGCTTCTAACAACAACACGAGTCTATCAACACCTCACAAGAACAACAACCATTTTGCCTTGAAGCATAGGAAATTACCTTACCATTTTGCATAAGTACACATCCCAACCCAACTCTAGAGGCATTACAATACACCTATAAACCATCCGTACCTTCTAGTAAGGTCAATATTAGAGTGAAAGTAAGTCTATCTTTCAACTCTTGGAAAGTTTACTCACAAGCTTCCGACCACACAAACTTAGCTTTCTTTTGAGTCAAAGCTGTCTAAGGAAAAGCAATGGAAGCAAATCCCTCAACAAGCCTTCTATAGTAACCGGCCAAACCCAAAAAGCTTCTAATGTCGGAAGGGGTTAGAGGTCTCGGCCAACTCTTGACCACATCCATCTTCTTAGGATCTACCTCAATACCCTTTCTTGAAACAATGTGACAAAGGAAAGCTACGAACCTTAACCAAAATTCAAACTTGCTAAACTTTGCATAAAGTTGTTGGTCCTTAAGAACTTGCAACACAATTCTCAAATGGTCCACATGTTCACTCTCACTCCTTGAATAGATCAAAATATCATCAATAAATACAATTACGAACATATCAATTTATTGATTAAACACCCTATTCGGAAAGACCCATCTTTCTTTCAAACAAATAACACGGAAGCTCCCCATGGAGAGATACTTGGTGGGATGAAACCCTTATACAACAAATCCTTTAGTTTCTCTTTCAACTCTTTTAACTCTATTGGAGTCATTCTATAAGGGGGTAGAGATAAGTTGCGTATTTAGAAGAAGTTCAATACCAAATTCTATTTCCTGCTCGGGAGGAATACCGGGTAAAATATCTAAGAAAACTTTCGGCAACTCATTAACCACGGGATCTGACTCAGGAGAAGAGGTTTCAGAATCTACATCCCACACCCTAACAACATGGTAAAAACAACCTTTCGAGATCATGTTTATAGATTTAAGGTAGGACAGAATTTGACCTCTAGGGATAGAATTTCCCCCTTTCCACTCTAAGATAGGTTCATTCAGAAAATGGAATCTAACCACCCAAGTTCTACAATCAATAGACACATAAGATGCATGTAACCAATCCATACCAAGAATCACATGAAAGTCTAAGATGTCAAGCTCTACAATGTCAACAACAGTAACTCTATGGGATAAGGAAATGGGACGCCTTCTATAAACCGTCTTAGCCACCACAGAATCACCAACAAGAGTAGAGACAAAAAAAGGTTCTAATAGCACTTCCGGAGGAACACAAACCTCCTTGTCTACATTGGGCGTCACAAATGATAAATTAGCACCTGGATCTGACAAGGCATACACATCAAGAAGAAAAGACGTTTAACATACCGGTCACTACATCCAGGGAACTCTCTTGGTCACCTCGGGTTTGGAGAGCATATAAGCAGTTTTGCTTTGGAGCATTGGAGTTTGAACCGTCTGGAGGAGCTTGATTTCCCTCACTTCCTTTAGCCGCAAGGGTTGGAAAACCTCTCATTTTGTGTCCACTCTTTCCACAACCAAAGCAACCATCCGTGCCAACTAGGCACTTACTATCTTGTTTTGTTTCACACTATGCCCAAATAGTCCTAGTAACATAAGAGCCACTACTATTACCTCCTTGAGATTTAGGGTTAGACACCCTATCCTTGTTTACCCTTGGGGGACCACTAGAGGAACCTTGGTTGGAAAACCTTCGTCTAAATCTTGGTCAACCTTGTCCATTAGATCTAGCTTTACATAAATTCCCATCACCGGTCCTAGCCCTATTAACCTCCCTACACGTCTCCTTGAGTTTGTCTTCCTCAATTTGTTGTGCATGGACCATGAGACGATAGATGTCCATTTCACCAATGAGCATGGTGGTACGGCACTAGTTCAACACCATATCGAATATACCCATCACAAACTTATTGATCCTAGCCCTTGAATACACAACGATAGATGGAACATACTTAGACAATTAAGTGAACTTTAGGGCATACTCATTCACACTCAAACTTCCTTGACGTAGGTTAATGAACTTTTGTGCCTTTATTTCCCTCATCTCTAAGGGAAAAAACCTATCCAGAAATGCCGATTTCAACATTTCCCACTTTACGGGACCCGCTCCCACCGGCCTTGTCTCCTTCCACTGATCATACCATAATTGAGAAACCCCTTTTAGTTGGTTAGCGACCAATTCCACCTTATCTTGTAGAGACATCCTCATCAAAGAAAGTACCTTGTAGACCTCATCGACCAACTCTTAAGGGTCCTCAACTTTGGAGCCATAAAATTCAGGAGGGTTCATTCTCATAAAATTCCTCACTCTTAGAGTATCACAACCCAAGGGTACCGCGTAGATGTAACAAGACGCAGAGAATCCCGAAAGGCACCGTGTAAGCCAGTTAGCATATCATAACATAAGAAAGAATAATAGAGAGTAAAAACACATTTCCTGTCCAAAATGTTTATAAAGGAAAGAGAAAGTCTAGAGTTGTCTCAATTAGCGATCTATTACAATACATGAATCAAATAGGGTCACAGTCCATACAACATAATCTGAAAGTCAAATATAAGAATGAAACTACTAAATGAAGATATATTTCCTCGAATCATGAGGACTCACCAACAAGCAAGGAGGACTAGGTAAATCAAAGCTCTAGCCACAATGCGGACCACCTTGAGAACCGGACCCTACACTTGGGAAAATGTAGGAAACTATAGGTTACTACAAAAATGCACTAAGTATGATAGTCATACATAAAATCAAGAAAACATGCTAAAAGGGATATTTTAGTAGAATGCATGCGATTTTCAAAGTTAAAGCATCATTTTGAAGATAATGGAAAAGACTAAGTCATAAGCATAATCAACTCATAGACCATCTTATCATAAGAGGAACATGTCATACATACCCTCAAAGTATACTTATGCGATGCTTGGATGAGATCCCATAATCCCACCCATACTAAGTAAAGCTTCTTAAGTAACTATAGTTTATAATTCATCTTCTTGTATCATAATAAGCAAATAAGACTTAACAGACATAGATCATGTGTGCTTATAATGGAATCTGGTGTTTACCCTATAACGGAAAGGGGTTGTCTTACTTGCCTAGCGTAGAACCATACTCTTATCTTAGGTGGATTCACTAGCTAACTACCTATGTGGGCACATAGTGTATGTAATAAAGAGATTTCTTCTAGAAACCCAGAATCAACTAAGGTAAAAGGTTTCCATTTCATGAGATACATACTTTGGGAACCTGGACTCAACTAAGGTAGAAGGAACCCATTTGGAAAGCCGAACTCAACTATCGCATAAGCTTCCATCACATATTCATATCCACTAGGTGCTAAGCATTAATTCCCATATATTACATATTATGTCTTGACTTCAGTTCATATTCATGGAAGAATGTTTTGACACTCAATCCAACATAATTCATACTAGAGCTCATAGATTCAATAGGTTAGAATAGCCTTTCAACTTTAGAATCATCATATTGTGAGAAAACCTTTCACATCATATCATATTCATAGATATGTGTGTACGTGAGGATAATATTCCAACAACACAACAACTAGATCATAGTGATATTCACTTTACTATCAAAGTGTTCATAAGCATAGACATAATCTCTTTGTCATACATAATTCTCATAATTTGCCCTTCAAGGTCCATTGATCATATTCAATAACACATCTAGAATTACTACATTAAACATGGGTAATAACTTGATTCAATTAGTTCAATTACTATAAGCATAATCTCATAAGACTCATCTTTCTACAATTCACCCACATCACAAGATCATAAATTGAGAATATGGGGATTTCATTAATTCTTGGGAGATTTCATCATAAAACAATAATAAATCATCAATTAAATCATAATATAATGTAATTAAATTAATAGAATCGTTTCTGAAAGGAATCCATGACTTGGAGTCAAACCCTAGCTCTTTGGAGAATTTCATTCTTTGAATTTGAGTTTTGGAGGGACTCCATGGATGCATTGTACCATGGATAAAGTAATACCATAACTTAGTTTTGAATTCCAATGAAATTGAGTAGAAAACCCTGCTCCTTCAACCCTACCTTCACCTTCCTTCTTCTTTTTCCTTGGAGTTCTAGGGAGAGAATTTTTGGAGATAGTTTGGGTCTTTCTTTTGGGATTTGGAATTACGAGAAAGATGAATAATTTTAGGAACTTAAAAACCTTATATAGTTAGTCCAAATTAGTATCAAACGACGTCACTTAATATTAACTAAAATTGGAAAATCCCATAATGCCCTTAAGTTTAACTGGCAAAGGGCAGTTAGAGGCCTAACCCACGACCACACAACCATGGTCCGTGGATGGACCCATGTGGTGTGCTGGTGAACCGTGTGTTGAGGTTTGTTGCTTGTTTTGCATGCCTTGACGCACGACCCCTCACCCACGGGGTGTGGGTGGAACCACGAGGCATGGGTTACCTCAGTGGGTCACTACCAGGCAATTTTTGTAAGGTTTCTCCTCAAGAAACTATGGTTGGTCCTTGGGGATCGTACCTTAACGTTCTAACACAAAACCCTATATTTTAGGTACGGGTACGTACGTTTACGACTCTAACCGTCCTATTAAGCTCTAGTCTAGCCTATTAGGTTTTGGAGTATTACATTATATCCCCCTTGGGAACATTCGTCCTCGAATGATGATATAGACATCTTACGAAATTAAACATTCAAAGCTAGCAGCCCAACATGCATGAAGCACCAAAATAATGCAAAATTCAAAGAAGGATACTTCAACTCCATCTAAAACATAATCAATGCAACACAAGGAAGTACAAACTACATCTAACGACCTATTATGCATGAAACTCAATATTTCTCATATTAATAGGAGGAACTACCTTCTCAAACTAAAAGCATACTCAACACAATATCATGGAGCCTATATGCAATTACATTCAAAAGCATGTTCATCAACTCAACTCATGAAGTCAAATGGGCAACTCATACTAAATGCACAACAACATGAGAAACACAAATCATGAAAACTCATTTTTTTAGCAAACAAAAATTTCATCAAGAACATTCATAACATAAGAAATCATGGAAAAGCTTATATAACAAACATGACTCCCAAAAAACTAAAACTCAAGAGGAACTACTTACCTCAAAATTGAATAGGAGTAGAAGGAAAGAGATGAGGATATCAGGACTTTCTATCGGTCTCGGCCTCCCAAGTAGCACCCCTTAACTAAATTATTTGTCCATAAAACTTTTACGGAAGCTATATCCTTATTTTTCAATATCATGACTTGCCGGTCTAGGATCTTTACTAGAACCTCTTCATATGAAAGACTTTCGTCAACTCCCAATCTGTCTACGGAAATAATGGATGTTGAATCTCCAATACACTTATTAAACATAGAAACATGAAATACCAGATGAACCGGGGCCAACTCATTTGGCAAATCATACTTATAGGCAACATTCCCAATACGTTTCAAAATTTGATATGGGCCTACATACCAGGGACTAAGTTTCCCTTTCCTGCGAAATATCATCACAACCTTCATGGATGAAATTTTCAAATTGACCCAATCATTAACTTCAAATTCTAGGTCCCTTCTTCTCAGATCGGCATAAGAATTTTGTCTAGTTTGAGTCGTTCTCAACCTCTCTCTAATGCTTCGAAATTTCTCAATTGCTTCATAAACCAATCTGGGACAAATAAGAGCAATTTTACCTACATCATATCAACCAACCAGAGACCTACATCTCCTACAATACAAGACTTCAAAGGGAGCCATACCAATACTTGAATGATACCTATTATTGTAGGCAAACTCTATTAATGGAATGGGTCATCCCAATTACCCTTGAAATCTATAACACATGCCCTCAACATATATTCAAATGTTTGGATGATACGCTCCGCTTGTCCATCGGTTTTGGGATGAAAAGTCGTGCCCAGCTTAACCTTAGTACCAAGTCTTTTTTGGAATGACATCAAGAAGTGTGAAGTCAATTGAGAACCCCGATCAAAAATAATAGATAAAGGGACCCCATGCAACTTCATTATCTCACTTATATACAACTAGGCATAGTCCTCTGCTGAATGATAAACTTTGACGGGAAGAAAGTGGGCTGATTTTGTTATCCTATCTATAATGATACCCAATAGAATCATGTTGCCTTCTAGTGCGAGGCAAGCCCACAATAAAGTCCATATTCACATCTTCCCACTTCCAAGTGGGAATACTTATGTTTTGGGACAAGCCTCCCGGCCTTTGGTGCTCAACCTTAACTTGTTCATAATTATGACATTTGGCTTCAAATCCCACAATATCTCTCTTCAAACAATTCCACCAATAGACTTTCCATAGATCACCGTACGTCTTGGTGTCTCCCGGATAAATAGAATATCAAGATCTATGACCTTCCTCTAAAATTTGTTCCCTCAAACCATCAACATTCGGGACACATAATTGATCTTGGTACCTCAGTACCCCATCTCCCCTTTTGGAGAAAGACTCAACGGACTTCTTGAGTACTGACTCTTTCAATTAATCTAATATAGGATCAAGGCCTTGTTTAGACTTCACATCCATAACAAAGGACGATTCAGAACCATTATGGAGCATGTCACCACCCTTGCTGGAATCCACTAGTTGGACACCTAGTCCGGCCAATCTATGCACCTCGCGAACTAATTCTTTCTTTTCATCCTCTACATGAACCACACTACCCATGGACAATCTACTAAGTGCATCCTCTACATCATTAGCTTTGCCGGGGTGATAAAGGACACTCATATAATAATCCTTCAAGAGTTCTAAGTACATTTGTTGACAAAGATTCAAGTCCTTTTTACTAAACATATATTGAAGACTATTAACATGAACCCTATACAAGTAATGTCTCCGAATTTTTAAGGCAAATACTATCGCAACTAATTCAAAATCATGGGTCGAATAATTCTTCTCATGGACTTTAAGTTGCCTTGAAGCATAGGAAATCACTTACCATTTTACATGAGGAAACATCCCAACCCCACTCTAGAGGTGTCATAATATACAACAAAACCATATGTACCTTCTAGTAATGTCATGACTTATGGTTTCCCATTTCCTTCAAAATAATGCTTTAACTTATAAATTGCATGCATTCAACTAAAATGTCCCTTTTAGCATGTTTTCAAAGTTTTTATGCATGGTTATTATACTTAGTCCATTTTTGTACTAACCCATATTTTCCTACATTTTTCCCAAATGTAGGGTCTGGTTCTTAAGGCGGTCATCATTTGGTTTAAGCTTGGATTCGACTACTCTACTTTCTTGTGGTGAGTCCTCATAATTCGAGGACGGGAGTTTCACTTTAACTTTCATTTCTAGTATTTCCATTCCAAACTATATTGTATGGGTTGTGTGCCTTTTCATTTGACCTATTGTAATAGATGGCAAATTTAGACAAGTCTAGACTAGCCCTTTCCTTTTATGAAAAACTCTTTAAGACTTGAAATGTATCGTACTCTTATTTTTCTAATGTTTTATGTTATGATATGCTAAGTGGCTTACATGATGCCCTTCGGGGTATTATGTGCCTTGTTACATCTAGGGGTACCCTTGGTTCGTGACATTGGAAGTGTTCCCACATGATCTACTCAGTATTCCTCCTGTGCGGGAAATATACTTCTGTATTAATCTTCTCCCAGATACACAACCTTTTTCTATTCCTCCTTATTGTATGGCTCTGACAAGACTTAAGGAGTTCAAAGAACAGTTAAAGGACTTGTTGGATAAGGGTTTCATCCGACCGAGTATCTCTCTATGGGGTGCTTGAAGTTTGCGTAATCGAGGACACAACTTCCAATGCAAGTGTCTACAATCATGAAATAGTATAATAATCCAACCAAGGGTTGGGATCATCCCAAGAGAGTGGTTTTGAGAATTTATAGATAAATAAAATTTTGTTCTAACTAGTCTTAGGTAAAGATATTAACAAGTAAAAACATTGTAATTAAAGAGTGGGGACGCAAGAATGTCAATTAACAGGGGGGTTTATTGTCAATAGTAAGTAAAAACAACAAAATAAACAAGGGTTTCTAAATAATGAGAGGGGATCCTTGGGATATGACGGGAATACGGGTTAATCTAGATTATTGGGTACATGCTTTCGATGAAGGATTCATAGAATAATTGTGACTAGGGTAGACTTTAAAGGGGATAAGCTCTCTTTCGAGCAACTTAACCCGTTTCAAATGCGTTCCTCTCAGACACCCATTTGTCGCGTGAAGACCATCCACTTCATTAACCCACTCACTCTCTCGAGCTGAGTGTACTAATATAGGACTAGGGTTCACACTCTCGAGCTGAACCTCATGTCGACCCACTCACACTGGCCATCAATTTAGTGGTTTTAGTTTTACGACCTCAGCTGAAAACACATAAATAAACTTGTATTTGCAACTACAAATTCATTAAATCCATCTACAACCACTAAACGAAATCATATTTAAACTACAAATAGACTATCAGCAAGCAAGACCCAATAATTATCTTAACCCATACTCACTAAATCATACCCCAAGAAATGGGGTTTTTAGCCACACGTCAAGAGATAGAAATTTATAGATAAATTAGCTTGCATTCAAATGGGTATGAAGATTTAAGTCTTGTTATAGGCCAAGAATGAAGAATCCAAGGGACCCAACTCCAAATCTAGAAGATGAAACCCTCTTCTTCTTCAAGTTTTCAAAACTCTCTCAAACTTAGAGAAAAAATACCCAAAAGTACTACTCTATGTAAAAATTATAATAATGGTTCCACACTTGAAACTAAAATTCTAACTAGTATTTATAGTTATCATAGATTTGTGCTGCAGCGGATCATTCAGAGTCGTTAGTCGGAATCGCCGATCAACTTGGCGATTATCCCTTTGGTGTAGTTCCGCGCCGTCTTTCTCCAGCCTTCAACATGGTCATGCTCTGGGTCATTGGGTGACATGGTACTGCTTCGTAGTACTTCTTGTTGATGTGCTGACTGCTCCCTTTTTCCGCCGACTTGATCCTTTCCTTCAGGGTTTATCACAGTAGAACAAAAGGCGAAGTAAGACCTTTCGGCGACTCGCCAAGTGAACTCGGTGATCCTCAGACCTTCGTTTCTTCGCTCTATTCAGCCTTTTCGTTCCTTTTTGCAAACTTGGTGTATGTCAAATTGGTTCACACTCTTTGAAGTTGCCTAAGATCATATGAAGAGAAAGTCTTACTTAGTCAACCGGACCAACAGGGCAAATTATAGGTGTTGTCATGCATGGTTCCAGGTAAGCTTATCACACAAGGCATCGACACTTAAGTCTAACTAAAACTCTAACTAGTATATATCGTAACCACAGATTTGTGCTGCAGCGGATCGTTCGGCGTTGTTAGTCAGAATCGCCGATCAACTCGGCAATTCGCCCTTTGGTGTCATTCGTCACCGTCTTGCACCAGCCTTCAGCATTGTTGTGCTCTGGTTCATTGGGCGACATGGTACTACTTTGCGAAACTTCTCGATGATGCGCCGACTGCTCCCTTTTTCCGTCGACTTGATCCTTTCTTTCAGGGCTTAGCACACTGGAACAAAAGACCATGTAAAACCTTTCGGTGACTCACCAAGTGAACTCGGCGATCCTCAGTCCTTCATTTCTTCGTTCTTTTCAGCCTTTTCGTTCCTTTTGAGACATAGTGTCTATGCTTTCCTGAAAACTTCAAATACCTGAAACATAAAGGTTTTCATCAAATTTTGAGATAAAAATAAATATTTGAGGACACATTTTCTGTTAAAATATAGCCCTAGATGAGTCTAATTTGTGGACTCATCAGTGCTCTTGTTTGTTTTTTAGAAAGATCGATGGATCTCTTCGTATGTGTATTGATTATTGACAATTGAATAAGGTGACACTTAAGAATAAGTATCCTCTCCCAAAGATAGATGACTTATTTGGCAAACTTCAAGGGTCAAGTTATTTTTCTAAGATTGATCTCCGATCGGGTTATCACCAATTGAGGATGAAAGATGATGAAATTTCAAAGACGGCTTCTCAAATTTTGTATGGTAATTTTGAGTTTCTAATAATGTTGTTTGGATTGACTAATGATCCGGCGACGTTATGGACTTGAGGAATAGAGTGTATACACAATACCCTGACATGTTACTGATTGTGTTCATCGATGATATTTTGATATACTCAAAGAGTGAGAATGAGCATATTGACCATTTGAGAATCGTGTTGCAAGTTATTCAGGACCAACAACTTCTTGCAAAGTTTAGCAAATGTGAATTTTTGTAAAGGTACGTAACATTCCTTGGGCAAATTGTTTTAAGTAAGGGTATTGAGGTAGATCCTATGAAGATGGATTGGGTCACGAGTTGTCCTAGACCTCTAACTCCTTCGGATATTAAAAGTTTGTTGAAGAATTTTCCTCGATTTCCTCTCCTTTGACGGCTTAGACTCAAAAGAGAGAAAAGTTCCTATGGTCCAAAGCATGCGAGAAGACTTTTTAAGAGTTGAAAGATACACTTACTTTCGCTCCGGTGTTGACCTTACTGATGGAACATAATGTTTTGTGGTTTATTTCGATGCCTCGAGAACTTGTCTAGGGTGTGTGCTTATGCAAAATGGGAAAGTTATTACCTATGCCTAAAGGTAACTTAAAACCCATCAGAACAATTATCCTAATCAAGACCTTCAGTTAGCGGCGGTCGTTTTTGCCTTATTGATTATGAGACACTATTTGTATGGAGTTCATGTAGATGTGTTTACCGTCCAAAAAAGTTTGCAATATGTGTTTAATAAAAAAGATTTGAATCTTCACTAAAGAAGGTGGCTTGAGTTATTGAAAGATTATGACATGAGTGTTCTTTATCACCCCGGCAAAGCTAATGTGCTAGCGGATGCTCTAAGTCGCCTTTCTATGGGTAGTGTTGCTCATATTGGAGAAGAAAATAAAGAGTTTGTTTGAGATGTTCACAGATTGGCTCTATTAGGTGTTCAATTAGTAGACTTCACTAAGGGTGGTGTTACGGTTCACAATGGTTCTGAATCATCTTTCGTGGCGGATGTGAAATCCAAGTAACGTCTTGATCCAATTTCGGTATAATTTAAAGATTCGGTGCTTAAGAAATCCATTGAGGCTTTCTCCCTAGGGAGATATGGAGTGCTTATATACCAAGGTCGTTTATGTGTTCCCAATGCTGATGACTTAAGGGAACAAATTTTCATAGAAACCCATAGTTCGCGGTATTCCATTCACCCTGGAGCCACCAAGATGTACTGTGATTTACTGGAGGTCTATTGGTGGAATGGGATAAAGAAAGATATTGCGATATTTGTGGCTATATGTAAAAATTGGCAACAAGTAAAGGTTGAACTTCAATAACCAGGAGGTTTGTCCCAAGATATTAGCATTCCCACTTAGAAGTGGGAAGACTTGAATATGGACTTTACTGTTGGTTTACCTAGCACCCAACGGCAAAATGATTCTATATGGGATATGGTAGATCGGATGACGATATCGGCTTATTTCCTTCACGTCAAGGTTTTTTATTCGGCGGAGGACTATAACAAGATAAACTGAAGAGAAATTGTAAGGTTGCATGGAGTGCCCTTGTCCATTATTTCCGATCGTGGTACCCAATTCACATCTCAGTTTTGGAAGTCATTCCGAAATGGCCTTGGTACTCGTGTTAATCGAAGCACGACCTTTTTTTCCAAAATCGATTGCCAAGCGAAGTTTACTATCCAAACTTTGGAAGATATTTTAAGGGCTTGTGTAATTGATTTTAACGGTAATTGGTATGAAGACTTGCCATTGATTAAGTTTTCTTATAATAATAGCTATCACTGGAGTATTAATATGGCTCCATTTGAGGCCCTATATGGTAGGAGGTGTATATCTCTTATAGGTTGATTTGATGTGGGTGAAGTTTACCTAATAGGTCCTAAATTGGTACATAAGCCTATAGAAAATTTTCAGCTTATAATGGAAGAGTTGAAAACGGCCCAAAGTCGGCAAACATTTTATGCCGATGTGAGAAGAAGGGATCTAGAGTTTTATTTTAACGATTGGGTTTACTTGAAAAATTCAGCCATGAGAGATGTAATGAGGATTGGTAAGAAGGGGAAGCATAGTCCCCGATATGTAGCGCCATATAAGGTTTTGAGGCGTGTGGGTAGGGTTGTTTATGGGCTAGATTTGCAGAATGAGATCACAACAATGCATCTTCATTTCCTTGTCTCTTTGTTTAAGAAGTGTGTTTGAGTTATGACATCCATAGTTCCCCTAGAATGGTTGGGAGTTGATGAAAGTTTTTCTTATGAGGAAGTTCCGGTTGAGATTCTAGACCGGCAAGTCAAGAAGTTTAGCAACAAGGAAATAGCTTCCGTAAAATTATTGTGGAGGATTAGTAAATTGAGGTTGAAACTTGGGAGGCCGAGGCCGATATGATATCCTCATCTTTTACCTTCTACTCATATTCTAGCTTGAGGTAATGAGTTTCTCTTGGGTTGTCCTTATTTTTAGAGTCATATGTATTTATGTGTTTCCATGATTTCCTTATGTTATGCATGTTCATGAAAACTAGTGTTTTGAAAGAAAATGATTTTAGATGATTGATTTTCCGCATGTTGTTGTGTATTGAGTATGAGTTTCCTATAGACTTGATGAGTTGAATTGATGAACGTGCTTTAGATATGCTTTTTGAGAGTTAATTGCATATGAGCTCCATGAGATTGTGTTAAGCATGCTCTTAGCTTGGAGAAGGTAGTTCCTCCTTGAACATGAGTAATTTTAAAAAGTTTATTCCATATTGGGTTGCTAGATTTAGTTCCCACTTCCTTATGATGCATTGATTATGTTTAGCTTGGAGTTGATGTTTCCTCCTTGTATATCTGTATTGCGTGCATAATGGGCTGTTACAGTTAGTTTCACCCCTCCTATGATATTTTGAGAATGTCCTAGCTAGGAGTCGATAGTTCCTCCTCGGTTGTAGGCATTCCATTTTTGGTTGGTTTGTTAGATCCCTTCCTACTCCTTTAGAATAAGTTTGAATCTCATTCAAGGATGAATGGTCCCAAGGGAGACATATTGTAACACCCCGGGTTCTAAAGAGGGAAGCCTAGTAAAATATCAGGACTTACATAAGCAAATCACGAGGGCCAACCATGGCCTGTGGTTATAACAACAGACCGTAGGTGGGTCCGTGGAAGAGCCACAAAAATAGTCCATAAACCACGGCTAGACCTACGAACCATCGATGGGTCCACACCTTGTGGCCCAAAGGCCATACGTCAAGGCAAAAGTTTCTGAGCACCACCGAAGAGTGTGCATGACAGACCGTTGGTCAGTCCACGGTCCGTTCGTGGTGGGTTGTGGGTAAGGGATCGACAGTTAATGTTAGGGGCATTTGGTTCCTTTCCTAATTAATTAGTTCCTATACTACATTATTTAAACCTTGAATAAAACCCCTATATAAGATTTTTGATCCCTCAAATTAATGTATTCGCTTCATTCTTCCAAATTCACAAAAGAAAACAAAATCTCCTTTCCAAATATATTTATTTCAAGAGAAATTTGAAGAAGAAGATTCAACCAAGGGTTTCAAGTTAAGGTCTCAATTCCTCCATTGAGGGCTAGCATTTGGATTCAAGGTATGATAATTTTCATCCATGGATTCCTTCCATCCATGGAGTTCCCAAGTTCCTCTATTTCTTAAGGTAGAATTCCCCAATTTAGTTAGGATTTTATTCAATTATCATGTGTTGTCTTCATTATTATTTTAAATAATTGAATTAAAATATCATATGCATGAATGGATTAATTACAATTATTTTATGATGATTACCCCCATGAACCAATGTAATCTCCATGTTTTCAAGTTATGCATCATATGATATGGGATTTTGATCTTAAAAGAAGAGTTTTGTGAAATTGAGCATGTATTGCAGGCTTTACATATATTTATGTTTAAATGCATATCTAACCCATATTTTCTAAACATTGATGATTGAAAGTGGGTATTAAACCTCAATAGGTAAATTATCGACTTATGTATTTTCTTATGAAGTTTTAAGAAAGCTTTGAGAGTAAAGTACCAATGATGATGCTGTGTTGTGAAAGGACATTCCTATAAACACATAACTAGTTTGATGTGAAAGGGTTTTTCATATAGAAAGGGTTTGTAGGTTGAAAGGCTTTCTCATCTAATTGAATCAAAGTGTAAGAGCTATCCTAATGAAACTAGCTTGGATTGGTTGTCCAAGGGAACCTTTTAATGGGTAATAAGGTCAAGTAAGAAATGACTATTCCATGGGATTTATGCTTAGCACCGAGTGGATATTGAATATGAGATGGAAGCTCTCTCGTAGTAGTCAAGTTTCTTGAAGCAATCTCATGAGATTAAAGCTCTCCTGAGTAGAGGTTGGGTTTCTAGTAGCAATCTCCTTATCCCTAAACTATATGCCCCTATTGGTTAATTCACTAATGTAACCACTTAAGCTAGTTGTTCATGGTCCTTACTTTGGCAAGTAGGACAACCCTTTTCGGTGTGGGAGACACCGGGGGATCATGTTACAGCTCACATGGTCGCTATGTCAGTTAAGGATAATTACCCACAAGTAATAATTACCTAAGGTTACTTCAATAAGTATGGTTGGTGAGTTCAAAGGATTTAAAGATTAAAGCAGCTTGCATTGACCATGCTATTATGACTTATGTTTTCTAACTCTTTAATATCACATTTTAGCTTGGTCAATTGCATCTCATGAAATAAAATGTCACTTTTAGCATATTTTGTGCATTATTATCATACTTGGAACATTGTTTTGTATTAACGTATACTCTTGCCTACATTTTCCCAAATGTCAGGTCCGACAGTAAGGGTCATCAGTTTCATGGCTAGATGTTATTCTTGAGTTTTGGTGAGTCCTCATTCTTTGAGGACGAACTTTTATTGTTTTGGTTCTTTCATGTATTTCTCTTTTGGACATGGTGTATGGGCTAGGCCCAATTTCATTCTATTGTATTCTAGGGCTATGATGCGACAAGTGTATTGGACTTCAACTTTGATTTTATAAAATGTTTTGGATTTGGACTATTGTTTTACTTTTATTGTTCTATTTCATATGTTATGAGGACTAAGTGTCTTATATGAGGTTCTTCAGGGTTCTATACGCCATGTTACATCTAGGGGGTATCCTAGGTCGTAATAATAGACATTAGCTAGTGGATTTAAGCTAGAAATTTATGGTCCTTACGTAGGCAAGTAGGACAACCCTTTTCATTGTGGGAGACACAGGGGGATCATGTTGTAGCTCACATGGTATCTATGTCAGTTAAGGCTACTCCCACAATAATAATGAACTAAGGTTACTTAAAGAAGTATCTCTTATGTGTTCAAAGGTTTTAAAGATATTAGCTTGCATTGACAATGTTTTATGACTTATATTTTCTAACCCTTTTATATCATAATTTTTCTTGTAAATTGCATGTCATGAAATGTCCTATTTTAGCAAGATTTAAATGTTTTATGAATGGCTATCATACTTGGTAGATTGTTTTGTATTAACACATACTCTTTGCTACATTTCCGTAAATGTAGGGTTCGATAGTCAAGGTTCTCAGTTTTGTGGCTAGTGGTTGACTGTGACATTCTCCAGCTTTGGTGAGTCCTCATACTTCAAGGATGGACTTTCATTAGTCTTACTTTCTTTCTTATTTTTAGTTTTCGACATGATGTATGGGCTAGGCCCAATATCATTCTATTGTATTAGATGGCTATTGAGACAAAGTGTTTGGACTTCCGCTTTAATTTTCTAAAACTTTACAATCAAAGTACTCAGTTAAAACACTTCGAAAACACATCGGAAGTCTATTGTCTCACATGGCCATCTAAAAACAACATCCAAAAAATAAGCAGGGACACGGCCCATTACAATCAAAAAGTCTAACAATAGTCTTTTACATGAAAGAAATGGAAACACCAAGTACTTGTCCTCGATCTATGAGGACATACCACTAAGTCTTGGAGAAATAACAAATCCAAGTCCCTGATCTAGAAAAAGAAAGTCACTTGCCGAAAGCTACACTTGTAGTAAAACATGAAGAAGAATGGGTTAGTACAAGTAAGTACTAAGTATAATAACCATGCAAAAACATGCTTAAAACAGACATTTTGTTCGAGATCAAGCTTTTATGCCATTTTGATAAAACTTCATGAACATAGTATAAAAGGCATAATATTCAAACATACAATTCATTTAACCATATTAGAACATAATCAACACGTAACCTTTTACCTTCACATTTAGCCTTCACCTAAAGTAACCCTCAAGCTATACTTTGTGCAATGTATGGATAGCGTCCCATACCACAATCCACGCTAAATTACCACCTTAAGGTCACTAAAAGTGAACATATATACCATTCAACCTTTCCATCTTCACACAATATTTATACATAAGAGACCTACACCTTTCATAAGTCATATTATCCACATAAGGACCATCACCTAAGGCAACTCTAAGTCATAATTGTGCAATGTCCAAGTACCATCCCATACTACTACTCACACTAAGTACTTCTTTGGAGTTACCATAGGCAAGGCACACTCATACTCTTTAAGTCATAACAAGGAAGTAACTCATAATACAATCCAAGTATAGCATACATCATTTACATCATCTCATTTAAGCATATAAGAGTCAATAATATTATTCATTAACTTCATTTAGAACACATTCATACATTAGACATTAAGACTTAGAGAACTCACTATGACCCTCTCAAAGCCTACTCGTGCAATGTATGGATAGCATCCCATACTACCACCCACACTTCATAGAACATACCAAGAAACCATAATGCACATCTCACATGATGGGAATAGCCATTAACCGACATAGACCATGAGAGCTAAATCATGGAATCCGGTGTCATATAACCCTACACCGGAGGAAGGTGTTCCACTTGCCTAAGGTAGAACTAAGTGTGTTTTACCTATGTGGGCATATAGTTATGGGATAAAAAAGATGTTCATTGGACTCTAACCTAACATTGGGATAGTCACCACCATACCATATCCACTAGGTGCTTAGCCTCCATTCATACAGAGTAGTTCATTCACATGATATTGTTGTACTTGAGTGGGCCACCAACATTAGGTCTACCGATCCAAGGTTTAGCCTAGAATACTTCATCATTCATTTATCATTCATGAAAGGCTAACAACATTAGGTCTACTAATTCAAGATTTTAAGACATTAAGTCAAGGTACATACTTATACAAGAAAGGATGCCTAAGCCTACCATTTCGAGATATCACAATCACCTTTACATTCATTTATACAAGAATAGGATGCATAAGCCTACCAATTCAAGACATACAATTCTTAGAAGAAAACCCTTCATATTCCGTCTTCATCATTCATTTGTGTTAATTGAGAATATGCTTTCAATCAATAACACAATTATATTCTAAACATGATCATTATACATTCATTGAAAGCACACACATATACTTTATATCATAATCATACATAGATCCTTCATATATAAAGGTACAAGGAAGATATCCATCAATTCAATACAACAATATACATAGTAAGTGAACACCTCCACCTTTCAAGTGGATCAATAGGTCAAGCACAATTCTACTTCAATATGTAATTTCATCATAACTTGCCCCTCAAAGGTCATGGATCACTTTCACCCACACACCTTAGATCAATACTATTTAGCAAGAGAAATAACATAATTTCAAAATTCTATATCCATAAACACATAAACAACCCACATATTTAATAATCAACCAAATCCCAATCACAAATCACAACTTAGGATTTTGGGGAAAACATGGGTTCTAGGAAGAAATCATCTTAATTCATCTTTAAATCCACAATTCAATCGTAAATCAACACAATAAAGCCTTTGAAAATCATTTAGAATCGAACCCATGCATAGATTGAAATCTAGGGTTTTTGGGTAAACATTGGAGACTTAAAATCACTTTTTCAATTGGCTAATTGAAAGTAACTAAGTCAAGGATGAATACCGCCATACCTTTTATGGAAGAAATACACAAAAATACCTTGAAAAACTTGAAGATTTGACCTTGGAAGCTTGAAGTCTTCACCTCCAATGGAGGTTTCTAGAGAGAGAACTTTTGAGAAGAGAGGTTCCTAACTTTGGGGTATTTTGAAATAATGAGTTGAAAGATAGAGTTTAATACTTTTAATACTCTTAAAATATTTTAATTAACCTAAAATAACCGTCCGCCAATTAAACTCAACTTAAAATGATTTTACAAAAAGACCCTCACCTTGGCCGAACCAAACAAGCAACACAGGTAGGGACTCACGACACCAAACCACGGATCGTGGTCTGGGTCACTCCCCGTCCTGGTAAAGCGTGGTTTGGGGCTTTGTCTTGGTTTTGAAGGCCTTGACATACAGATCAAGACCATGAGTCGTGGTTGAACCTACTGGGCGTAGGTCCAACTTTTTGGACGAAATTTTGGTTTCTTAGGGTCTTGGGGGTTAGGCTTTAGGGTCCTCCTCAAGGACTCGTAGGGTGGTCCTTGGCGATTCGTACCTTGACGTTTAACCCCTAAACCCCTAAACCATAGCTCGGAGCAACAGTTTACACCCTCAAACATCACATCAACTCAGAGACACACATGTTAGGCTTTAGTTTCACCTATTAGTTTTAAGGGTCATTACATTATCCCCCACTTAGGAACATTCGTCCTCGAATGACACTTTAAACACATTAAGGGATTAACGACTCAAGACTAGCAGCCCATCATGCATCCAACATCATAACCAAATGCACAAAACTAGGAGGAAACATCAACTCCATATCAATAAGCTCATTGCAATACAAGAAAGTATGAACTACATCTACAAACTCATTATGCAACATAACTTCAACATTTCTCATTACATTGGAGGAATTACCTTCTGTAACACATATCAAGCCCATCATAACCTCAATAGGCACATTATGCAACTTCTTCATAAAGGCACATTTAGGCATGTTCAACATTTAACCTCATGAAGCATATAGACAATTCATACTAAATGTACATTAAAATGAGGAACATAATTCATGAAAACTCATTTTCTCATATAAACAACAATTCAACTAGAGCATACATAACATAAGGAGACCATGGACCCTTGTTTTCTCATATAAACAAGAATTCAACTAGAACATGCATAACATAAGGAGACCATGGATACACATATTCACACATTACTCAAAAACATAAAGCAAGCTACAAGGAACTCTTGGTGTCAAGCTTGAATAGGAATAGAAGAAAAGAAATAAGGATTTCAAAACTCTTAACAACCTTACAATTCATGTTTGCGTAATTAACGACACGTCTTACAATTTGGGTGTCTACGATCGCGCAATAGAATAGTATCCCAACCAAGGGTTGGGGTCGTGTCCTAAGGGAGCGGTGGTGAAAAATAAAAGAGAATTAGTAATAGCTAAATAAGTTAATGATTAAAAAAATAGTAAATTAAGGGGGTCACACAAAAGTGTCAGCTATCAAATGGGGGTTTTGTCATAAGTAAGCTAAAATTCGCAAAATCAACAAGGAAATCTAAGCAATGAGAGGAGGATTCTTGGGATGTGACCGGAATACGGATTAACTAAATTATTGGGTACATGCTTTCGATAGAACATTTATAGATTAACAGTGTCTAGGCTAAGATTTATATGGTTAATAAGTTCTCTCTCGAGCAACTTACCCCATTTCAAATGGGTTCCTCTCGGACACCCACTTGCCGCATGAAGACCAGTCTATGCCTTATCCCACTCACTCTCTCGAGCTGAGTGTTAGGATATGGGACTAGGGTTCACTCTCTCAAGCTGAACCCCATGTCGACCCACTCCTTAGGCCATAAAGCTAGTAGTCTTTGTTTCGTGACTTCTCTCTCTCGCAAGACGAAAACACATAAATAAACTTGTATTTGCAACTACAAATTTTTTAAATTCATCCATAACAACTAGATGAAATCACTATTAAACTACATCTAATCTATCAACAAGCAAGACCCAACAACAATCTTAACCCATATTCGCTAAATCACACCCCAAGAATGGGGGTTTTTAGCCACACATCAATAAATAGAAGTTTATACCATCAATGATGTTGAAATAAAATGGGTATAAAGATTTAAGTCTCAATTTAGGGAAAGAGTGAAGAAATCAATAGACCTACTTCCAAATTGAAAGAGATGAAACCCTCTTCTTCTTCAAGTCGTCAAAACTCTTTCAAAATTAGTGTAAAAATATGAAAACCTAATATTCTGAACTAAAAATTACAATAATTGTTCGACACCTAAAACTACAATTCTAACTAGTATTTATAGTTTTCACAAATTTGTGCTACAGCGGATCATTCGGCGTGGTTAGTCGGAATCGCCGATCAACTCGGTGATTCGCCCTTTGGTGTAGTTCATCACCGTCTTGCACCAACCCTCAACATCGTCGTGCTCTAGGTCATTGGGTGACATGGTACTGCTTCGCGGAACATCTTCGCGATGTGCTGACTGCTCCCATTTTCTACCAACTTGATCCTTTCCTTCAGGGCTCAACACACTGGAACAAAAGGGGAAGTAAGACCATTCAGCGAATCACCAAGTGGACTCAGCAATCCTCAGGCCCTCATTTCTTCGTTCTTTTCAGCCTTTTCATTCCTTTTTGCGACGTAGTTTATATGTTTTCCTTAAAGCTTCAAATACCTGAAGCTTAAGTGTTTTCATCAGATATTGAGATAAATAAGCATTTGAGGACACAATTTATATAAAAATATAGCCCTAAATGAGCCCAATTTGTAGACTCATCAACAACCCCAACTTAAACATTTGCTTGTCCTCAAGCAAACTCAAGTTCAGTCGTTCAAAAAGGTTGTCTCGAACAGTGCTACACAAGACTCAATCATGAATGCACATAGCAAAACTCAATTTACCTATGGTCAGATAAAATTTACACTCAAAGATTCAAGTTGTGACTCACTAATATCAGCGAATCTCATGCTCACAATACTTGCTTCAAATGCAAGTTCAAGATCAACTATAGTGTTCAAATGCCGTCACAAATCGTGCTTGGAACGGAGGCCTTAAGTCTGGTAGCTTAGCGATCAGTAGAATTGGCAAGTTGCCCCATCCGGAGTAATAGAGCCTGGGTGATAGAAATCAGGGAGACAACAACAACAACAGGTCTACTGGGCAGTGCAGCAGTAGAAGAAATAGGAACATCAGAAGGAGTAGCAGTAGAGGTACCAAAAGGCCCATGAGTTAGAATAGGCAAAGACGCCTCTGCAGTTATGGAATCTATGTCCACAACCACGACTGCTTTTTGCCCCTTTTCTCCCTGATCCTTAAGATATTCAGCGTCGATCCTCTGGTTTTCAGTGTAGGTTGTGGAAATCACTTCCACATCCTTCTTTGCATCGCTGGGTACCCGAGCCCGTCTGCATAGCTCCGTGATCAATACTAGGATGGTAAGTGAGGCCAGACGCTGATTTGCACGTATGCGAATCTCTGAAGCAATGTTCATCCCCAAATTTAGCTAAGTTTTATTAATAATGCAACCTAGACAGACTGCTTTGGCATGTCGGAGAATAGAGTCATTTTGGGACGACATGATCGTACTGTTAATGAAACCAAACCAATACCGACCTGCCACGTTGAGGTCCTTTTTTTTAATAACAGCACAAACCTCAAGCCACTTGGGAGTGTCATCTAAGATCAACGGAGCTAACCACTTCTTCATGTTGTCTAGTGTTTTAGTCCTAATCATGTGCTGGCAGTCATCATCAATCTCATCACGACTAGGATAGCATCAATAACGGCATGGACACACTTCACCTTCTTTCCCCGGACTACTACATGGTCAACCGGTTTGAATGCTGCTACTTGTTTGTTCCTCTGTGGTATCAAGGTCCCATAAAAATCATAGAACTCCCAGACCCAATTTGGAATGTATGGCCTATGGGGCATGGTGAAGATCTGAAAATCATGATACTTAAGGCAACTCATAATCCCTAGATACCTATCAATCACTCCATATGTGGACAAATGTTTTTGCTCAATAATTGTCCTCAGCCCCTCAGTCTTTTATCTATTCATCGACTTTGGAGGAGGGCCCTGTACGGGGGGTGCTAGCACCACTACTTGTTCTAGGACTGAGAAGGAGTGGTAGCCGGAGGAGTCTGGATCCTAGACGGAAAATTCATTCTTTTTGAACGTAGCTCTGCCCTCCGTGCTACTACAATCTCATAATTTTTAGAAACTTTAGTTTGAGGCTCATGATGCTTACCCTCACTCTTAGATGTGGTGAGGTAAGTGTCATAGATGTCGTCACTGTTGGATCTTGCCTCCGATGACGCAGGTGTTTTGCCTTTACCCTCGCCTTTCCCACAAGTTGTGGTGAGTTTTGTGGCCTTTCCCCTGGATGTAGAATCATCCTCATTGAGTGTAATCCTTTTTGCTTTCCCTCAGGGTGGCATGTTTCTTCTTGCAACTTTAAATCTAGCCATGTCCGTAAAACATCGGGAAAAAGTTAGAAACATTTATGTTAAATCACAGAAACACAGTTGCAGATAGACTCGCTGAACCAGTCGCCAACTCGCTTTGGCGAACTACGTTAGGCTCATCGAAAGGATTGGCTCAAAATATTTGGAAAGTCGATGAAGGGAAGGGGCGTTCGGCTAATCTCCAACAAATTTCGGCTAGCATGAATTAGCTCGCCGAGAGTTATAGTGTAAAAAGGGTTTAGGGGTGCAGACAAAGGGAAATCGAGAAGTCTTTCGGTGAGTCACCAAGTACCCTTGGCGACCTCAGGCTTCTCGCTGAAGTTAAAGAATCCAGCAGCACATAAATCATGAAATTAAAGGTGAGATAGGGACATTACGCGAACAGCCGAGTGGTTCGGCGCTCGACCCAGCTCGCCAAATGACCCAACGTGATAATTTTAAACTTAACTTCTCGAATTCAACCCCATAATCCCCGAAAACAAAATCAAAACATGCACAACTCAAATTCAAACGAGACCCATAACACCGAATGCCCCGGGGATACTCAGACTTCTTTCGGCTTTGACAAATTTGGCCAATTGACCACCTTTGCCCTTAAGAACGAAGTTACCCGCTCTATCATTAGGCAAACTAGGTTGTTTGGCAAAAATACGGGCTACTCAGACTTTACCCAACTAAACTAAACAACATGCAAGCACATCCGCACAAAATTTACTTCATTTTAGAGCACAAAGAGGATGGGAATTTAACATTCAAAGTAAGAAGGACAGGACTATCGAATTACAAACGGGCATTGAAACATTGTAGTCCTATCAGACAGGCCCAGCACACATCAACAACATAATATTGCTTGCATAAGAGTACAAATTACTAAAAATAAATGTGGGATTTGGAAAACAAACCTTAAATGCCGAATAATAATGACTGAAAAGCTAGGCAACAATGTAATCCAATCCGGAAACAAATCCGACGACTAAAATACTCTTGAAAATGCAAAAATACTAAATAGGTGCAAGTATGGGAAGATGAAAATTAAGAGAAAATGAAAGAATTTGAAATTTAAACGTTTGGTCATTTAATAAACCGTCCAGTTCTTGCCCATTCGGCGACGTTAGTCCTGATCGCTGACCCACTCGGCGACGCACCGAGTGGTCACTTACCTCAGCGAGTTTTACAGGACCCTCAGTTTATGTGTGGGTTCAAATGGCATATAGATCATGATCGCCGACCTGATTGGCGAATCGCCAATAATTTACTAGACTAGACAAGTTTTACAGACTCTACCTTAAAGTTGTCTTGAGGCCAATGGCGGTCTAGGCCGGGGTCACCAACCTTTTATGCGTTTTGCCGATTGGACTTTAGCTCGCCAATCTGCACCTTTCAAACTTTTACCACACTTTAACCTGCATAACCAACACACCATTATTTCTAGAACAAAAATTAAGCAATAAAACCTTGGGTTGGCTCCCAAGAAGTGCCTTAGTTAACGTCGTGGCATGATGCAAGTCCTTACTCAAACTCCATTTGTGGGTTTGTCCCTAGTGTTACTAGGTTGGGTAGAGATGAGGCAATACAAGACCCATGAGGTTTTCAATTAGCTTGATAGATCTAGAATGAGAGGCAATCATCTGATTTAGCACTTCAACGTTTTCCCTCATCTCCTCTAGTACTCTATCTTGCTCATTGAGCTTTTGGAGAATGATTAGTATTGTATCCTCGATACATCTACTCTCATTGTCCATAGATTTTCTCCGGTTATGCGGGGGTATGTATATGCCCTTCTTTTTGTACAGTACCTTTAGTTCCTCGATCTTCTGGGCTAAGGTATCCATCTAACCCAGCAAAATGACCAAGTGTTAGTCCTTCTCAGTCTCCTGGTTAGTGTTAGCCATAAGATCATGGAGTTTGGTTGCGGTCTCGTCGGAGTGTCTCATAAGACCACCTGGGATAAGTTGATCCATCAATCCTTTGCTCCCAGAATTAAGGCTCCTATAGAAGCATTCTAGTAGAACTAGATCAAGAATTTCATGAGTTGGGAATTGTATCAATAGTGCTTTAAACATCATCCGTGACTTATGAAAAAGCTCCCCTTCTAGCTGATTGAAGGTCAGGATGTTATCCCAGAACCTCATCACTTCTACCGGAAGGAGATCCATTTGTTCAATATCATCAGTTACACTATTTTTTCCTATTTTAAACACATAAACAAGCAAACCAAAACTACAAATTAAGTAAGTTTCACTATAACTAACAGGAGCGATATTCAACTTAACTAAAAAATTTCAACAAACACCACTCCCTGGCAGTGGCGCCATTTTGATTTTACGTTTCAAGACACTACTTCTAGTTCAAGTGCCAACGATCGTGAGTAGTAATACAACCCAACTAGCGATTTGGGGTCGAGTTCCAAGGAGCTGTTCGTAATCGAGAATAAGTAGAAAAGCATAAATGTGTTCAAGTCAATTATAGCTATAAACATTTACGAAGAAAAACATGATAAATTAAAGGGTGACACAAGTGTCAAGTATCAAAAGGGGGTTTTGTAATCAATTATCACCTAAAACAACAACCAAAAATGAAAATACAAATATGGAGATGGGATTCTTGGGATCTGATAGGATTATGGGCTAAGCTAAACAACCGGGTAATTGTTGTTGATAGTAAATCGCTGTAAATTGGTAACTAAGCTAGACTATAGTGGGGGTAAACTTTCTCTCGAACAATTTACCACGAATTAAATTGGTTTCTCTCAAACACCAATAAGTGGCAATGAAGCACAACCTTTGCCTTAGTCCATTCACTATCTTGAGTTGAATGCGTGAGAGAGGGTTTAGGATTCACTCTATCGAGCTGATCCCACGACAACCCAATAACCACAGACCATCGATTTAGTAGTTTTTGTTTTAAAACCTCTCTCTCGAACAAGCCAAAAACACGAAGTTAAAATTGGATTTGAAACTACATCTACATTAAATTCAAACACAATTATTGAACGAAATCACCTTTAAACAGCAAATGAACTATCAATTTGCAATACCCAACAATAAATTTAACCCATATTCACATAATCACACCTCAAGAATTGCAGTTTTAGCTAGACATAGTATAGAGACAGAAATTGATACCGAAAAGTGTTTACATCAAGTGGGTACGATTGATATGGTCTTTACACACATCTAAGATAAATAATCTTCAATACCCACTTCCAATTTCTTCAAAATGGGTATTTTCTAAGTCTTCAAAGCTAAGGGAAAATGTCTGCAAAAGCTAAGTTCTAAAACTTAGTAATTCTAAAATTTCATAAAATGGTTGCATACTAAACTAAAAATTCAAACAAGTATTTGTAGTTGTCAAAAAGTGTGCTGCAAACGACCATTCAGCGCAATAAGTCAGGATCACCGATCCACTCGGCGATTCGCCCTTTGGTCTGGTTCATCGTCTATCTGCATTGGTCTTCAGTAAATTTAAGTTCTGTAGCTTTCGACGGTATAGCACTACAACGCGGAATTGTTCGGCGACTCGCTGACTGCTCCTTTCTATCGCCGATTTGATTTTCCCCTTCAGGTCTTGGAACACTGGAACATTAGGCGAGACCAAGGCCATTCGATGACTCGCCCAATAGTTTAGGCGATCGTCATGTCTTCTTTTATTCGTTCTTTTTACTGCCTTGTTCCTTTTTGCTTAATAGTGTCCATGCTTTGTCCCTAAGTTCAAATACATGAATTTCAAGGACTTATATCAGTTCTTGAGAAAAAATATGCATTCGAGTACACTAAATCTATTAAAATTAAGCCCTAAATGAGTCCAAGTCATGGACTCATCAATGGGCTAGGCTTTAATTGCATAGAATAGGCCTTTCATTTGGTTATTCTAGACCGTGTATTGGAAATTGGGAGTCGGGGTAAAAAATGGTACGAGTAACTTATCGGCGAGCTTAGTCGAGCTCACCAACTGACTCGGCGGTCGCCAACTGACCTCTTACCTCACCTTTTTTGACTGAACTTTTCCTTTTATATTCTGTAACATTCCGCAATATGCCTGAGCTCGCCGAGTTTACTCGGAGACTCACCAATCATTTTTATCATCACCTATTTGTATCCTTCTTTATTTAAATTCATTCTGGAAGTTTCGGCGAGCTACTTTTATCTCACTGATCAAGTTCGGCCTCTAGCCGAGCTAATCTGAACATCCTCGAGTGATGCTTAAATTTCATGCTTTTTGTTGTGTAACTTTCGGCGAGCTTTCTAAAGCAAGCCAAATGATCTCAGCGATCTACCGTGTTGATCGATGAGTTTTTCTACAAAATTTTGTTTAATTTTAATCATCACTAACCCTCCGTAACTGCATTTGTTCGAATGTGTTGTCCTGTAGATACGGCTAGATCCAAAGTACCCAAAAGAAACCAACAACCCCAATAGATAGCATTAGGAGTGGTCATTTCTAAGGAGGTTACTCCTCCATGATCAACACGACCCAAACTTCCTCCAGCAGGTGAAAGCGAATAGATAAAAAAAGGGACCTACGGAGCCGAGTGCGATTGCTCCCAACTCTGATAGCATGAGTATAGGCTCCAACCACCTCACAACTTCTAATTATGATCTTGGGGACAATTCTAGGTCTAAATCACTAGCCTATGGCTTTGAACCCGAGGATGATTAAACCCTTTAAAGGAGATAGACAGAGTTATGCTCCAAGGCTCTACATGATCCAGCGAGATTCCCAGTACTCCCGACTCCGCATCCACCTCCATCACAGGCAATAAAACCATCACCACTAGTGCTCCAGGTATAGGTACCTCTGCCTCATTCGATGAACATATTAAAGGCTGATCAGTTCCAGAAGAGTGTCACGACCCAAGGGTACCCCGTAGACATAACAGAGCACATAGAACCCGAAAAAGCACCATGTAAGCCCCTTAGCATATGATAACATAAGCCTAGAACAATAAAGAGTATAAACGCATTTCAACTCCAAAATTTTGACAAAGGAACGGGGAAGTCTATGATTGTCTCAATTAGCCATCTATTATAACACTTGAACTAAATAGGGCCACAACCCATACAACATAATTTGAAAGTCCAATACATGAATGAATACTACTAAATGAAAATATCCATCATCGAATCATGTGGATTCACCAACAAGCAAGGATAAATGAGTAAATCCAAGATCTAGCCGCAATGGGGACCACCTTGAGAACCGGACCCTGCAATTGTAGAAAATGTAGTAAAATATAGATTAGTAAAAAAATGAACCAAGTATGATAGCCATGCATAAAATCATAAAAACATGCTAAAAGGGACATTTTAGTTGAAGGCATGCAATTTACTAAGTTAAAGCATCATTTGAAGATAATGGAAAAGAATAAGTCATAAGAGTAATCAACTCATAGATCATCATACCATAAAAGGAACATACCATAAAAATCCTCAAAACGTGCTTGTGCAATGAATGAATAAGATCTCATAATCCCACCCATACTAAGTAAAGCTTATTTGAGTAGCTATAGTTCATAATTCATATTCTTTTTCATACTATGACAGTGGGATAAGCCTTAAGCCACATAAACCATGTGAGCTTAACATGGAATCCATTGTCTACCCAACACTGAAATTTAGACACCTACCACTCCATGTGGGATCGACCCCAACTCTTTACTGGGTTTTATATTAGTTAATGATCGTTTACACCTAGAATCGTATGAGGTGTGCTTGAAACGTTAATCATAGACACTGCTCCATCAAGTCATGCTGGTGATCCTTCAGGTACACCTAGCTCATCTTCTCCTACTTATTCTTCTACTGCTGCTTCCTGCCTCTGTTAACTCAGGCGATGCAATATAAGATCAGCCATCTAGCCAAATCTACTCATGTACGTGCTTCCCAGGTCAAGGCGGCTATCCCAGGATTGATTGAGCGGGCCATTGCTGGTGCCCTTGCCCGTATTTGAACTGAGTGGTGAGAGCACCGGGAGTGGAATACTACACATGGACTAGCCTAGGACTCCCTCACTGTGCAAGTTGAGGCATCTGAGCAGGGAGGTCGTCAATCCGATTATGTTACAGCCTTGAGGGTTGATATTGCAGGATTGAGAAGTGATGTGGATAGGCTCAAATGCACCGATTTATCTATGTTCTTTGGTACTATAGACCTTCTCGAGGTTCCCAATTCAGAGATGCCAACTATGTTTTAAATCCCCTCCGGCCACTGTGACATGAAATATTTTTTTAGTTGATGATAGTTATGAGCCTGCCACTCTTAAGACTAATAAATAGGAGCTTAGGACCAATGATGTTGCAGTTTATGATGATTTTGACAATTTTGAGGGTGAAAAGGTGTAGATGGGGATGAAGGCTTCTCTTCGGGACACCTCGATGATTGGCTCGAGTGGACCACAATCTACATGAGTCGGGCAACGATGCCCAGACTGAGAGAGCTCCAAATGTGTAACGTTCACCTCAGGCTAAACCTAACAATCGGATCTTGACTCTCTTGTTGTTTTATTTTTGAGACATTTACGTTAATTTACATTAAGGACAATGTTTGGTTTTGTTTGGCGGGGTGAGGTATCTGTATACCTATCCCCTTGGGTTGTACTTATCTTGTTTTGGATGCTGATTTTTGTAAATATTGGTTTTTGATCCAAATTAATTCGCCTCCTGTTTTTTGTATTCGTTAATATGTGGTTTTTCTCTCACATATTTGAGTATCTGTTGCGATCAATACCAATTACTTGAATAGTGCTCTTTATCTAAAGATATGTTTGTGCAAGTTCACTGAGGAAAAACTTAAGTTGCATAAGTCATGTGTGAACTCTTAGTATCTCATTGTGATTAACCGATTGTCAAAATGAGTCTTGTGATGTTCGTTGCATGCGAGCTCAATTTGTAGACTCATGATCGATAATTGTTTTAAATGCCTTGTCTGGTGAATTTCCTTAAAATATGTGCTTAGTGATACGAAGAACTTTCCTTGTTGGTCCAATGGACTAATGTAGACGAATGAAAGAAATGATCTTAGGCACAAATTTTGGAGAGTGAACCAAATTACTATTATACCTCTTTGTGACTACATTGTGATAGTGTGAACCTAGCTTGACACTTTTTGAGCCTACCCTTTTCTTTGGATGAAACATCAAACCATTTAGCCTTTTTCCTTCCAACCTAAAACCTTCATGAAGCTTTGGTTCAGTTGAATAGCTAACTTTGGCTAAAAGCCTAAGTTTGAGGTGTGGTGGAAATGGAGCAATAACTTTGTGAAAAATCACCCTTGAAGAATCATGTTGAAAAAGATGGAACATCTACATATAAAAAAAAGAGAAATGCAAAAGAAGAATATAATTGAAAAAGAATTTTGCAATGAAATTTATGCATGGATAAATGAAAAGGGGTTTCCAATGAGTCATATAAGAATCTTTGTACTTGAAAGAAGTTAGGGTGGATTGTGAAAATCAAAAAGAGTGGAAGAAACGGAAAAGAAGTGAAATACAAACCATACTTCATGAAGGTAGAAGTCACTAAGTAAAGAAACCATACTTTTACCCTCAACCCAATTACTAGCCTTGAAAGACATTGGTGATCTTGATTGATCCGAATGATATGTTGATGGGAAATTACGGGAAAGCATATGGGTAAAATCATGAATATATTTATATTTGAGAGTATGAGAGTTGATTTTTATTCCTTGATTCATAAATTTTAATTAGCTTTGTGTGGGCATGGAATAAATCTTTGTATTAGGGTACTCAAATACTTTTATTGAACTATAATTTGCATTTGAAGCAAGCATTGTGAGCTTCACCTCTATTTGATGATGGCTAATCACAGTCTGAAATTTCTAGTGCACAATTGAATATTGCATAGGTATATTGAACCTCGTGTGCATTCATGTTGACTCTGAAGTATAACTATTTGTAGACATCCTTGTTGTCCTGATTGGTCTTATGTTTTACTTGAGGACAAGCAAAAGTTTAAGTTGGAGGTGTTGATGAGTCGGGGATTTTGACTCATTTAGCGCTTAATATTCAAAGAATTAGTGTCCTGAAGGCCTATTTTATGCTCATAATTGATTTGGAACTGTTAATATGCAGTAATTAAGGCAAAAGAGAAAGGCAAGGACATTTATTACATGGCAAATAGGAGCGAAAAAACTGAAAAAGTTTAAAGAAAGCAAGGCTGGTACTCGCCATAGCCACTCGGCGAGGCACCAGTGGACCTTCGGCTCGCCCAAAGTTCCAGCATGCCAACCAATGGATTAGACCAATTTTCCAAGCACATTAGTGATTCGGCAACTAGCCGAAGATATTCGTGATATCCATATCTATCGCCTAAAATTACAGAAAAGAGATCGTGAAAGTCTAATTCAAGAAAGCGATGAAAGAGGCACTCGGCGCATCGCTGATCAGGTTGGGGAAGCCTGACTTACTTCGTCGAGTGACTCCGATGCTGAAATTCAGGGAAGATATAAATTCAGTTCTTAAAATAAGAAAATGATTTACCACATTGTCTACTTCTGGGTTTTTGATGTTGAATATTCCACAACATTGTTTTTACACTTTTCAGTAGAGAATTAAGGTTTATTAGATTTTTAACTTCAATTTGAGCATTTGGAGGTTGTTTCCCAACATGATGTTAAAAACTTTGTTGGTAACAATTTCTTGTTCTTTATTATGTTTAGTTAAAGCCCCATTCTTGTGGGTGTGATTATGTAGTTGAATGCATTAATTATCTTATGACTGTTGTGATTTACTGATCTTATTGTTGATTTGAATTGGGTTCAATTAATAACTGCTTTAATTGAGGATTTTTTTTGCAAATGCAATTCTATGTTAGTACTCTATACTTGCTTGATAAAGAAGTGGTAGAGTTAAATTACTAGTTGATGACTGTAGTGGTTGTGTTGTTACAGATTTATCTGGAGAAAGTGGGTCTAATTACAATCTTACAAATCTAGGTCTAAAAGGTAGCATGAGTGAGGTAATGGGCTATTAATTTGTTTTGTGCTTGTTGAGGTTCGAAAGAACTCACTTTATTCGTAATAGTTGATTGAGAAATGGTTATTGCACCCAAATCCTACCCTACCCACTAAGATTCAACGACTTCTAGTAAATAATAATCACTCAATTCACAAAATTGACATTCAATTTATCACACTCCCAAAATACCGTCTCTATTTGTTTACCTCTGATTTTATTAGTCGTAATTTTGTTACCCAAATCCCCCCATTTGACATTAATCGTCAAAACCTTTTCATTTAATTTTATTGTTGCGAAAATGTCTACATCTACAAATTATTAGAACAACATTGTACTTCGTAACGTAATTCATTAACGTATCACTGCATATGGGATAAACCCCTACTCTTAGTTTGGTTTATAGTTGTTAGCGACAGCCTGCACTTAGAATTGAATGAAGGGTAGTTGAGCTTTATCATCGATTGGAATTAATGGTGAGAAGTCCCGGATGATGCCAACTTTGAGGAATTTTACAATGAAGAAATTCAAAATTTGGTAAACCAAATGGGGGGTTCTAACCCAAATTACCAACAAAATGGTGGGAACCAAGGTTTGAACAAGGACCGAGATAATGGATGGAAAATTGGAGAGGTTGAAATCGAAGAGATAGGGAGGCTGACACTGATAGGCTTGTTCCTTTCCATGATCATGAATTACAAAGAGACCCAGGTGGGCTAGAAGGAACCAAACGGAGGAAATGCTCACAAAGATCTTTAACTATGTTGAAGGGTCCAACAGAGTGTTGAAGAAATTGAAAACTGACTTCTCCACTTTTTTTCAAATAGCGACATCTCATTCGGTATCTATCACTTAGGTGGAGATTCAATTGTTCTAGATCTCCACTTATCTCAAACTGAGGCAAAAGGGAACGTTGCCTAGTGATACCGTCCTAAATCCCATAAATGAATGTTTAGGAAATGAGGACTATCTCATTCCATGATATTAAATAAGGAGCTTCTTCAGAGGCAATCCAAGTCTTTAATTTTGTTTTATTGCTTTCAAAAACGTGTGATGTGAGTTTAGGTTTAAAAGGAGTCAAAATGTTGAAAAATAAATATAAGGTGATACTAAAACAAGAACGACGAAGCACCAAAGTAGTTATGTGGACTTATTCTTGTCCACCTTGTGAGCTACAAAATGCAGAAAAGTATACTGTCCATTTCGGCGATCTGAGCACCAGAAGGTGATAAACCGAAGTAAACTTTGTGACTGTACAATGTCTGCCGAATTAGCCTTCAGGTATGTTGTTCGTTTAGGCATTTTTGACCAGCTTTAGCTCCATTTGGCGATTCACAAAACACATATGATTAAAGTAGTAGTGACCACAAAGTGTACCTAATATAAAAAGGACAAGGGTCTTTTCAAATTTAAAAAATATCCTTTCTAATTTTGAGCCCTTTCCTCTCCTTTTTCTTGCGATATCTTATTTTAGTGTGTGAGCATCCTTAGTATGTGAATGGTTTGTCCGTAAAGTGCATATTCTTGCAAGATTAAGCGACCCAACACTATTCTCTTCAATTTTCAAGTTTTGTTGTCTTGTTGAGGTTGGTTTGTGATTTTCATTTAGCATTTTGAGCTTTTAATTTTATTTTATGCATGGGCTATAGGCCATGTGATACGTATTTTTTTTCAATGGGTTGTATAGTAATGATTGTTTTGAACTGTGCATATGAATTGATTACTTTAGTCATTGTCTACAAAATACTAAACTTGATTGTGTTGACTAATTGTTGAAATTGAACCCTTAGAGTTTGTGGGTCTTGGTTGAATTCTATGTGGGTGAAGTCTGAGTAACCCATTGTTCATCCGATTGCATGATTTTGCCCTATGATAGATAGCGTAATTACTTTTTTAAGGGAAAATCATCAATTGAATTTATACATTGTGATAATTGGGGGAAATTTGAGTGCTTATGGGTAGATATGCCTGTGTGTTGATTTTAATGATGTTGAGAAACTTGATATTATTGGGTATGTTAGGTTTGTCTTTGAAAATTAGGTACTTGGTTGAATACCTTATGTTTGGTGGGATGTCTTTACTTGCCAAGTAGTTACTGGAATAACCAAATAAGCTTCAGCTCGCCCTTTTGTGTGAATATGTGACATTGGGTGTTGTCCCATTCGTCGAGCCTGTCTTACTTGGCCTAACCTACTCAGTGAATCATTGAGTAAGTGTGGACATCACCCTTGATTCCACTTTTTATTTAATTTTACATTGTCGGTTTCATTGGACTTCTCTTAGCTAAATGAAACAAACTCAGTGAATCACTAAGTTAGACTTGACCCCGTCTATTGTGCCTGTACTCATTGATAATTGGTTTTGTCCAATTCGATTAGCTGATCAGAATTTGCTCATCCTGTTAGGAGATCAACCTTCTCATTAGGTGAGCTTCAAGGTACTTTTTACTGTGCTTTAAATTGAGTTGGATTTCAACTAACCTTCACCGATTCTGTGTCTAAATACTTGTTCTTCAAGGTTATGGCTAAGACAAAGGGAAAGCAGATAGTTTCTTCTAACACGTAGTCAGACACGAACTCCTCTTCTCATCCTCCCTATCCTCCTCTAAAAAGGCATAGGGGTGTCACTATTAATGAGTCATCTGAGGCTCCCCATACAGAGGAAGCCACTCTGCATTCTTCTAAGACTATAGGAAAGAAACCAAGGAACAACAATGCCAAAAAAAGGACAAATATTTGGTCTAAATGGGTATCACCTCTACAGGTTCTCCCTATAATAGCTGCAACGGCCCTAAATAGGCACAAGGCACCTAGAGAGCGTACCATTCTTGACGATAGGGGACTCTTCAATTATGGGGTTATGAGTGATCATCCAGCAATATCGGATACCATACAGTTTCATAAGTTTGACGGGTTCACACGACTCTTAACCTTTATGTTCTAGCTTGGGTACATTATTTCTATACGGTCTATTATCATGACTTACAAAAGAAAAGGAAAGGCACAATATGGAATCCCTTCTATGAAGTAATGTTTGTGGCAAGAAGGTGCTTGGCCATGCCACTTCACTCGACTATGCATGGGGATGTCAGAATTTCAAAACGAGATGTTTTCACTGCGGATGCACCATGTAACACAAATGATTTTGACAGTAAGAAAGTGAATTTCAAGGCTAAAGTTAGTATCTACGGGTCCCATCTTTAGACCATAGAATCTTTGATGGGCTGTAGGTGGCAACTATAGGTAGGTGGAATAAATTTTTCGATACATATCCCACGACCCTTTTGACTTTTCAACAAGACGGTCTTTCATTCCTCAACAAGTCATAGGTAGGTCTCTTAGATCATCCCCAAACTTAGTGAAATTTTAAAATCTTAAAGTTGGTTTCTGCAGTTGGCATGCACGACGTGTAGGTAGACCTACAAACCATACATTGGATCCATCAAAAGTGGGTTAATTTTAAGGTTCCAGTAACACATCAACAATTGACCAGTACAGTCTATCAGTAGGTCCAACCATCGATGGGTCTAGTAGTTGTTTTAAGAGGGTCTTTTGGGACTTTTCCTAATTTTATTAACCTTATACTACATTGTTTTACCCCTAATCGAAGCCTTATAAATACTCTTCACCCTTAGAAATTCCACCAACTTATTCATTCTCTTAAATTTCTAACTTCTCTTCAACAATATTCTCTATAGATAAACGAAGAAGAAGCTAGTGTGTTTTTCAGTTCAATTCTCCTTTGTTAATAATTTCTAAGGGCTTCAATCAAGGTATGTATGAAGTTCATAAATAGGTTCCAATCAACCATTGAGTCCCCAAAGTTTCTTCAATTCTCCAATACAATTTCCCAAAATATAATAGGTTTTTATTGAATCCTCACGGGTTCTATTTGTATGGATTTAAATTCTTTATTATGATCTTCTTTTTATGATTTATACTTAATTACATGATTTTCAACAAATTCCATGTGAACTAATGCATTCATCAATGAGTTCTTCACTATCAACCCTAACTTACTAAAATCTATGAACTTACTTGAATCTATGAATGTATTTTTATGAAATCATGCATATTTTCATGAAATCGATATATATGATGTACATAATCTAATAGATGTTCTATGAAGCTTGAGCACATGACATGAATGTCATCTAGATTTGCCCTTAACCATTTGCGAGCTATTTTCCTAAATAATGTCTTGATTAGTATTGTATCCGGATATGCCATCACTGATTATTGATCACCCTTTCAAAACTATTCCCATTAGTAGTAGGGTATTTTTAGAATAAATTAACTGACTATGGGACTTAAAAAGCTATTATGAAAAGATCATGAATGGTGAAAGGTTTTGTGACGCATGGTCTAAGGAGCTATCCTATGATGTATCTAGCTTAGATTAATATCTTGATTGTACATTTCCATGGATTATAAAATGTATAGGAGTAATTACTATCCCTTAGGATTTATGTTTAGTACCAAGCGGAGTGGCAGCGAACACCTATGTCCAATAACTATGTGTCACCATAGGATGATTCTCTTAGATATACATTAGCTGGTGGACCCACATTATCATCAAATCCTTACGTAAGTAAGTGAAGACATCCTTTTTCGGTGTGGGGCACACACTGGATTTCATGTTATTACTCGCATGGTCTATGTGTCAGTTAATGATGAATATCCCCCAAACAAATTAAATTAATTATTAATGTTTTATGAATCTTCCCTAATGGTTTATAGATGTATTGACCATGTTACTGATTTATGAATGTTTATTAAATGATTTTACTATGTTTTAACTTGGTCACACATTTCATGTTTTTTATTAAGTCCCCTTATGATCACATATCATGTTTTATTGCATTCCCATCATAATTAATACATTTCACTTACTAATGCATACTTATTCCTACATTATTTCAGTAATGTAGGGATTGATGACTCTTCTCCCTTCATTCGTTGCTAGTTCATTTATTAGAGACTTTGAAGATTGGTCAGTCCTCATGTTCTGTGGATCGAAACATTTTTATTACATTCATGTATTTTCATTTCAGATTTTTGTATGTTATGTATGGGTTATGTCTGAATCACTTCCATATGATGTCAGATACTACTTATAAACTCTTTGGTTTTCTATTATGAAATACTTCTTTTAAACTCTTTGGTTTTCTATTATCATATATTATGTACGCTAAGTGGCTTGTGTAGGGCCTCTCGGGATCTTCTACGCTATGTCACATATAGGGTGTACTTTGGGTCTTAACACAACATTACCTTGATTCTTTGAAAGGATGGTTGGCTCCACTTTTATCTGACACTTTTCTTTGGTGGATTGCTAAAGGTGTCTGAATAGAGAAAAAGGATTTACAAATTATGGCCTAGTACTAGTTTGGGTTTATTAGCACCAATATCATGGCCTCACATAGTGAATCTATCTTACGACGTCCAAGGTGGTATAAGTGGGCACCATCATTGATGAGGAGCACATTATTATGGGGTCGATTATTACAGAGGATAGACAATAGAGAGCTCAATAGGAACAAACCTCTTAACTTTCCCGCACTTGATCATAAAGCTATGTGAGGATGCAACAGTTTCTTTCCAGGATGAAATATGATGTACAGGTCACACGATCCTCTTCCAACGACATCGGGAGGATTGCGGCTGATTAATTATGGATGAAGAAGCTCAGACGAAGGAACTACCACTAGACACCACTCCCGTAATTGACCGAGCTAAATTAGCTTCTACGGCCACAAAACCTTCTCCTTCTTTGGAGCATGCAAGTATATATATATTCTATTGTTCCTCTTATTCCTATTACTATTGTGAGTGCTACTATACCTGCCATAGCTCCTACTCCATGTATCCCCCAGGCCTAGGCTTAGATTTATCAAATGGGCGTTCTTTCACGGTCTGCAGATGGTAGAGCTGCTACGGTCTAGAAGGACACCCCTGGGCTGATTGATAGGGCGATTGAGAGGGTTATTACTCTTTTAATGAATGAGGTTACTATATATGAGGGATTAGTTAAATAACACAGGGTGAGGTTGGATACCTCACTACTTGGTTAGATGCCAAAGAGAAGGCCAAGGGCAGTTTCGGTGTGCTTTACACCATCAGAGGTGACATTGCTACCATGCGAGTCGTGGTAGACCTACTAAGGTCTACGGACATCTCGATATTACTATGCAATATTCCTATACAAGATGCTCTAACCTCCATAAAACTGATCTAACATTTAGCAATCTGCGATTGTGTAGCCTGAGATAGCTAAGGGTGATGTAGTTGTGTTTGAGGATGTACTTGATTCTAATGACATAATTGGTGATGATTTGGCCGAGGAGACTGATAAGGATGAACTGCGGAAAATGAGTATTAGCATGGTATTGCGCAGATGCTCACAGAGTTGTAGAACACTTAAGAGATAATTGTCTTGGCTATCTTAGAGATATCCCTTTGAGATACCTCCGCATTCGGCTCCAGTGGACTCTTTCCAGACTCCACGATTTTTCCTTATGATGTGCTAGGGAATTGATTCTCTAGTCGATGCCCCATTTTTGCCTCATGTGATACCATTACTAGTCAATGATGCCCAGATGATGTTACTTTTCCATAGACTCCTCCCGTTGATAGAAAAACACATGATTAGCCTATTAGGGGGTTTCAATCCAAAAATGTGGGTCTTTGTTCTAAAGTGAAATTGGTGTTATAAACTGACTTTGATTGATGTTATTTAAACAATTATGGATGAATTTATGTTGTATTGGTGGTTTCTTAAAGAATTCACCATGAGACCCATGTTTCTCCTTATTTTCCTAATTTTAACCCTAGTTTGTGGTGGATATTGATTGAAGGCTATGAATTGAAAGTGATGTTATGTAGTTCATGCTTGTATGATGATTCTACCCTAGGTTATGTATAATTTCTATGAAATTAGGGTTGAGTCTTTGAATGAAGCTTTAAAGGCCATGAATGGAATATGTCAATTGTTTATATTGACGTTGATTATGTTATTACTTCATGAATTACCTTGTAGTATGTATTGGTTATGAATTGTTTGGTAATTGAAGTATGGATGTCCCATGAAGGGAAAGAAGGTATGAAGGTTTGTTCTTCTTTGAACTCAAGTATGAAAGTGAATTACTTAGATTGTAATGATGTTATACGTAATATGTTGTTGTGGTGTTGATGACCTAGTTTCCTCATCCTTAACCCTCTACACTTGAATGAGCTATGAAGTATGTATGTATGTTATGGTATGATTAATATATGATTGAAAGGTAGTTCTCATGATTATAATGTAATGTAAAGTGAAAGGTTTACTCACTTGCTAAGTGTTTTTAAAGATAAAGGATTGTTACTCACTTGTGAACACTTATGAGCTATTATGGTAAGATGTATACATACGAGTCTAGTAAAGGGTAATGTGAACTTATGTGATGACTAAAGATGCTTACAAAAGGGAATTAGATCCTTAGCACCGAAAAGGAATGTAAATGAAAAGGGGGTCTCACGTTTAGTAAATCCGTCTCCACACATGGGTTTTCTCACATTTAGCAAGTTCGGATTACCCACGGTATGTGTTGTCTCATGAGATGGAAACCCCCATGTTTAGTAAGTTAGGGTTTCTAGAAGCAGTCTCCTTGACCCTTAACTATGTCCCCACATAGGACTCTAGCTTAGTGGATCCTACTAGATAGCTATGTACGAATGGTTACACCTTAGGCAACTGTTAACCCTCTATTTTCGGTGTGGGAGTAGAACACCGGATTCCATGTAGCTCTCATGGTCTATGTCGATTATTGCAATATTACCCTAATGTAAATGTAAATGAAGGTATGAAAGGTGCGAACTCTTACTAGGGCTTTCTTAAGGGTTTCTACATAGTATAAGGGAGAGTATGGGACTTCTCTTGCACATTGCACTTGTGGGATCCTAAGAGATGGTTGTAGTAGTGTTCTCTTATGATTATGATGATTATGACTTATGTATGTTGAAGCTATGTTATGTATGATCATTATGCATATAGTAAGTTATGATGAAATATGATCTTATGAATGTATGCATGAAGTAGGTTGCTTAATGTGACACTTGGCTTTGAATAGGGTTATGGGGTTCTATTCTTTGCATTGCACTAGTATTGCTTGGGTTGTGTACATGTTGGGATGATATTATGTTGGGTTGGACTATGATGCTTACTTTGTGTGCATATTGGATTTACTTGGTAAAAAACATGTTTTGACTAAATGTCTTTTTATGCATGTTTCAATGGTTTTATGCATAGTAGTCATACTTAGTATGTGTGTTGTACTAACCCATATTTTTTCGCTTTTCCCCAAACATTTAAGTTCGGGCTGTTGAGGATTCAAGCTTACTTGACACTTGGAGTTGCTTCCCCAAGTTGGTGAGTCCTCATGTCCGAGGACAAGACCCTATCATCTAGCTTCTATGTTTAGTTCTTTGCTTATATTGAGAGACATTGTTGTACTTTCCTATTTCAAGACTTCTTATTGATGTAAGGGCAAAGTCCCATTTTCGATACTTTTATGTCTAGATGGTGCATTGTGACGAATTTTGATTCTGTTTTTCGTATATGAAGTGAAGTTGAACTTCCAAAGTAAAAGTTTTAAATTTTCCGTGATTTTATTTTATGATACATGTTATGACGAATGCTAAGGACTTGTATAAAACCTCTTCGAGGTCGAATGCGCCGGTAACGACTAGGAGGTGCTCTCGGGTTGTTACAAACTTGGTATCAGAGCATAAGGTTTAGAATAATATTGGATTTATGTCACAAGATACCACGTCAAGTAAAGTCTAGTTCATGGTTGTGAAGCGTGCCACATTGATGAATGAGAGGCTACGAGATGCTTAGGAACTTTCACTCTTTTGTTATTTCGTAGTCGTGCCTAAGAGTCTTAACTCTATTTAGTCCTTTTCTTCTAATCCTTCTCTTGTGCTTATAGGCAATGAATATAAGAAGGAACAATGCAGGGAGGGCCGGTGAGGAGAATGTGAATGAGGCGGTTCCCCCTCAAGCTCCTAAAAACCCTCAAATTCCTATTGAAGACTAATGTTGAGAGAAGGTCGGCTATTCATAATTTGACTCAAGTGTTGGCCACTTAAGTTGCTAGGGATGCTAGGGTGCAAGTGAACCCCAATGCTAGCAGTACCGCTTCTAGGATACGGGATTTCACATGGATGAATCCCCCTACTTTCTTTGGCTCCAAAGTGGAAGAAGATCCACAAGGGTTCATTGATGAAGTGTTTAAGGTTCTAGAGGATATAGGTGTATCTTCTCAAGAAAAGGCGGAGTTAGTCACCTATCAACTCAAAGATGTGGCACAAGTGTGGTATGAACAATGGACGGAGGGGAGACCTAGTAGAGAGGGTCCGATAAGTTGGGCTACTTTCAAGACGGCTTTTCTTGATAGGTTTTTCCCCTTGGAACTAAGGGAGAGGAAAATGCAAGAATTCATCAACCTCCGTCGAGGGGGTATGAGTGTGAAGGAGCATGGCCACAAGTTCACTGAATTGTCCAAGCATGCTCCGACTTTGGTGTTGTACTCTAGAGCTACAATGAACAAATTTGTTATGGGGGTATCCGATCTTGTGGAGAATGAATGTAGGTGGGCTATGCTAATCCCAAGCATGGACATTTCTCGTCTTATGGTTCATGCCGAACAAATTTAGGAGCAAAAGCTTAAGCAAGTTGGTAGAGAATTGAAGAGGTCAAGGGCTGATGATTGAAATTCTTCTAAGGTTAGGTTTGATATCCAAGATAAGCCAAAGTTCAAAAAGGGGTTTTCCAACCAAGGTCCTCCTAACACTCCAAGGGTCAACAAAGGTAAAGTGTCTACCCCCAAGCCTCAAGAAGCAAGAGGTGGTGGTCCTTATGTTGAGAAGCCTATTTGTGTGGTCGAAAACATGAAGGCAAATGCCTAGTTGACACAGGTAATTGCTATGGTTGTGGTAAGAGCGGCCACATGAGGAGGGACTTCCATATGCTAAAGGCTCAAGGAAGGGAAAATACTCAAGCACAAGAAACTGTCCGAAATCCCGATGCTCCTAAGAAGAATTGCTTATATGCTCTCCAATCCCGAGGTAATCAAGAGAGCTCTCCAGATGTTGTGACCGGTATGCTACAAGTATTTTCAATTAATTTTTATGCATTGTTGGATCCCGGTGCCACTTTGTCTTTTGTAACCCCTTTAGTGGCTATGAAGTTTGATATGTTTCCCGATGTCTTAGATAAACCCTTTTCGATTTCTACCCCAGTGGGCCATTCCATAGTTGCTAAAAGAGTTTATAGGGTTTGTCCCACATCTTTCCCAATAGAGTCATTTTGGTTGATTTGGTGGAACTTGATATATTAGACTTTGATGTTATATTGGGGATGGATTGGCTTCATGCTTGTTTTGCGTCCATAGATTGTAGGACCCGAATTGTGAAGTTTCAATTTCCTAATGAACCCATTTTAGAATGGAAGGGAGGAAATTCAGTTCCTAGGGGAAGGATCATTTCATGTCTAAAAGCTTGAAAGTTGATTTCTAATAGTTGTCTCTATCATATTGTGAGGGTCAAGGATCTTCAGTTCGAGATTCCTCCTTGGAGTCGGTCCCCGTAGTGAAAGATTTTCCAGAAGTCTTTCCCGATGACTTACCCAGAATTCCTCCTAAACGGGAAATAGATTTTGGCATAGATTTATTGTTGGATACACAATCCATTTCAATCCCTCTTTACCGGATGGCCACCGCGGAGTTGAAGGAATTAGAAGCTCAACTCAAAGATTTATTGGATAAGGGTTTCATCCAAACTAGTATATCTCCTTGGGGTGCACTGGTGTTATTTGTAAAGAAGAAGGATGGATCTATCCGTATGTGTATTGATTACCGACAATTAAATAAGGTGACCATTAAGAACAAGTATCCACTCCCTAGGATTGATGACTTATTTTATCAACATCAAAGAGAGAGTTACTTTTCAAAATTTGATTTGAGGTCGGTTTATCACCAACTGAGGATGAGAGGTGTTGATGTTCTGAAAATAGCCTTTCGAACAAGATATGGTCATTTTGAGTTCTTAATGATGTCCTTTGGTCTTACAAACACCACGGCGGCTTTCATGGACCTTATGAATCGTGTGTTATGAAATTAGCTAGACTCATTTGTTATTGTCTTTATTGATGACATCTTGATATACTCTAAAAGTGAGGATGATCACATAAATCATTTGATGATAGTATTGCAAGTCCTCAAAGATAACCAACTCTATGCTAAGTTTAGCAAGTGCGAGTTTTGGCTTAGATCGGTTGCTTTTCTTGGTCACATTGTTTGTAGTGAGGGTATAGAAGTTGATCCAAAGAAAACTGATGCAGTCAAAAGTTGGCCTAGACTTTTGAATCCTTCCGACATCCGTAGCTTTTTGGGTTTGGCCGATTACTATCAGAGGTTTGTTGAGGAATTTTCATTTATTGCATCACCATTAACGGCCTTAACTCAAAAGAAGTCCAATTTCGAATGGTCAGAATCTTGTGAAAAGAGCTTCCAATTGTTGAAAGAGAAGCTCACCTCCACTCCGGGTTTGACCCTACCGGAGGGCATCGAAGGGTTAGTAGTATATTGTGACGCTTCCTGAGTGGGTTTAGGTTGTGTCCTCAAGCAGCATGGCAAGGCTATATCTTATGGCTCGAGACAACTCAAGGTGCATGAGAAGAATTATCCAACTCATGACCTTGAGCTAGCGGTCGTAGTCTTTGCTTTAAAGATTAGGAGACACTATCTCTATGGGGTACATGTTAATGTGTTTACCGACCACAAGAGTCTTCAGTATGTTTTTAGCCAAAAAGAATTGAATATCCGACAAAGGAAGTGGTTGGAACTCTTAAAAGACTATGATATGCGTGTCCTTTACTACCCCAAAAAAGCAAATGTGGTTGCGGATGCTTTGATCGTGTATCTATGGGTAGTGTGTCACATGTGGAAGAAGAGAAAATGGAGTTAGCCTGTGATGAACATAGGCTTGCCCGGTTGGGTCTCCGACTTAAAGATTCCGCAAAAGGAGGTGTCATGGTCCGTCATAATTCTGAGAAATCGGTTGTTGTTGACGTGCAGTCTAAGCAACATTTTGACCATATTTTGATGGCACTAAAAGAGTCGGTTCTAAAAAAAGCAATAGAAACTTTCTCTAAAGGAGAAGATGGGGTGCTTAGGTACCAAGGGAAATTGTGTGTGCCAGATGTGGATGGCCAAAGAGAGACAATATTAGAGGAGGCCCATGGGTCCCGATACTCCATCCATCCGGGAGCCACCAAAATGTATTGCGACTTACGTGAGATTTATTGGTAGAACGAAATGAAATGAGACATAGAAAATTTTGTGGCTAGGTGCTCAATTTGCCAACAAGTCAAAGCCGGGCACCAAGGACCGGGGGGTCTAACTCAAGATATTGACACCCCCACTTGGAAGTGGGAAGAGATTAATATGGACTTCGTGGTAGGTTTGCCTCGAACCCGTAGGCAACATGACTCCATTTGGGTCATTGTGGATAGATTGACTAAATCAGCCCACCTCCTTCCCGTCAAGGTTTCTTATTCAGTAGAAGATTATCCTAAATTGTACATTAAGGAGATTGTGAAGTTACATGGGGCCCCGTTGTCGCTTATTTCGGATAGAGGTGCCCAATTTACTTCCCATTTTTGGAGGTCTTTCCAAAGTGGGCTTAGTACTCAAGTGAAACTTAGTACCGCATTTCACCCTCAAACAGATGGTCAAGCGGAACGCACCATCCAAACCGTAGAGGACATGTTGAGAGCGTGTGTCATTGACTTCAAAGGTAATTGGGATGGCCACCTACCTTTGATAGAATTTTCCTACAACAATAGATACCACTCGAGTATTGCTATGACACCCTTTGAAGAACTTTATGGTAGAAGGTGTCGATCTCCAGTTGGGTGGGTTGAAGTAGGTGAATTTGCTCTTGTTGGTCCCGAGGTAGTCTTTGAGGCTATGGAAAAAGTTTGACTTATAAGGGATAGGTTGAAAATGGCTCATAGTCGGCAAAAGTCTTATGCCGATACCAAAAAGAGGGATCTTGAATTTGAAGTAGGTAATTGGGTCTACTTGAAAATCGTACCCATGAAAAGGGTGATGAGGTTTGGTAAGAAGTTGAAGCTTAGCCCCCCCCCGGTATGTTGGGCCTTATGAGATCATGAGGCGTGGCGGAAAGGTCTCTTATGAGTTGAAATTGCCCATTGAATTGGCCCCGGTTCACCTGGTATTCCATATTTCTATGTTAAAGAAGTGTATAGGTGACCCGATGTCCACTCTCCCTCTAGAAGGTTTAGGGGTGAATGAAAACCTTTCATATGAACAGCTTCCGACCGAAATCTTATATCGTCAAGTTAAGGAGTTGAGGAATAAAAAGGTGGCCTCCGTAAAAGTCTTATGGAGAAACCACCTAGTTGAGGCTACAACATGGGAGTCCGAAGCCGACATGAAGTCCCACTACCCTCATATTTTTCCTCCTACTCCTATCCAAAGTTGAGGTTAGTAGTCTCTCTTAATTAGTTATAAATTCAGAATCATGTGTGTTGACGATTATGACATGATTTCCTTGTATGTGCATATTTTTGTGAAAATCCATGCTTAAGTTGTATTTTGAGTTTTCATGAATTTTGTTTTTCATGGTTGAAATTGCACCCATAGATGTTGTGTGATGTTTTCTTCATGAGAGTTGTAATTAGCATGCTTGATGTTGTCATGTGTAAGAAATGTCTTGTTGATTACTTAATATATATGTTGAAGCTCATCGAATATGGAGAAGGTAGTTCCTCCTACACTTTATGTGGAGTAAAGAGTTTTTAGCATAGTGATATTGTGGAATAAATTCATATATGATATGATGATATGATGTTGTTGATGTGCCTAGTTGTTGTGCTGCTAGTTTGAGTCATTGTTCCCTAGAAAGAAGTCCGAGTGACATTTGGGGATGAATGTTCCCAAGAGAGGGATATTGTAATACCCCTGAAGTTCTAAGACTTAATTTAGAGCCTCACCTTGTGAATAATGACTTGAAAATATTTAAAATGATGTTTCTAAACCTAAATTAATGCAATTGACTTGGTTTGGAAGAGTAAAAGTCTAAACATCAAGAACCGACCAGAACATTTGGAAATTTGAGAAGAATGTGTTGTAGTCTTTCCTTAGGTTTTGGGCAGGTTTGGGAGTGTCGTATGATGGTATAATCTTGTAAAAAGGTTTAAATTAGGTAAATATTTGCTTATAGGATCAAAAAGTTCAAATACAACTCCCCGGGGCCATCGTAGGGGGCCTCAAGGAGGACCCCAACCTTGGCAAGCAAGCTGCCAAGGCAGCTTGCAAATTGGACTTGGTCGGAATAGCTCCACGTCACGTACTAGATCCCCCAAGGAGCAAAAATTTTGTTCGTTACACGGTCGGTTCGCGAACTCTACTCTCTCGAAACTTAATTACAAATATCTTCAGGGAACAGCTCCGCATCGAGGACTTGTTCTGCGACGAAAATGCAGAAATTCAGAAATCCATTTTTACTTTATGAAAAAGTTAAACTAAGTGAGGGATATTCAGAGTACTTTAGGAGACGTGTATATAATGATTTTTAAGTCAATTTACCTCACTTTTATCACTCAAACACAAAACCTAAAGATCTAAACCTAAAGTTCCTCCTTCTCTCTACTCTCTCTCTCCTGAAGAACTCAATTGAAGAAGATTGGAGCTTCAAGAAGAAGACCAACTCTCTAAGGTTTCAACACAGATTTTTGTGGCTAACTCGTCAATAAGGTATGGTTGCTTATCACTCTTGGGATTTCTTTCCCCAAGAGGCCCCTACAAGGAAAATTTCAAAATCTCAAATTTCTACGTTTCAATCCAAAAATGTGGGTCTTCTTTATAAAGTGAAATTGATGTTATAAACTGTCTTTGATTGATGTTATATGAACAATATTGAATGAATTTATATTGTATTGGTGGTTTCATGAATAATTCCCCTTCAGACCCATGTTTCTCTTTCTTTTCCTAATTATAACCCTAGTTTGTGTTGAATATTGATTGAAGGCTATGAATTGAATGTGATATTATGTAATTCATGCTTGTATGATGATTCTACCCTAGGTTATGTATAATTTTTATGAAATTAGGGTTGAGTCTTTGAATTAACCCTTGAAGGCTATGAAGGCAATATGTCAATTGCTTATATTGATGTTGATTATGTTATTACTTCTTGAATTACCTTGTATTATGTATTGGTTATGAATTGTTTGGTAATTGAAGTATAGATGTCCCAAGAAGGGCAAGAAGGTATGAATGTTGGTTCTTTTTTGAAGTCAAGTATGAAAGATGAATTACTTAGATTGTAATGATGCTACACCTAATGTGTTGTTGTGGTGTTGATGACCTAGATTCCTCATCCTTAATCCTCTACACTTGAATTAGCTATGAAGTATGTATGTATGTTATGGTATGATTGCTATATGATTGAAAGGTAGTTCTCATGATTATAATGTAATGTAAAGTGAAAGGTTTACTCACTTGCTAAGTGTTTCTAAAGTGAAAGGATTGTTACTCACTTATGAACACATATGAGCTATTATGGTAAGATGCCTACATACGAATCTAGTAAAGGCTAATGTGAACTTATGTGATCACTAAAGATGATTAAAAAAGGGAATTAGAAGCTTAGCACCGAAACGGCATGTAAATGAGATGGGGTTCTCACGTTTAGTAAGTCCGGCTCCCCACATTGGTTTCCTCACGTTTAGGAATTCCGGATTACCCACGGTATGTGTTGTCTCATGAGATGGAAACCCCCACATTTAGTAAGTTTGGGTTTCTAGAAGTAATCTCCTTGACCCTTAACTATGTGCCCACATAGGACTATAGCTTAGTGGATCCACCTAGATAGCTATGTACGAATGGTTACACCTTAGGCAAGTGTCAACCCTATCTTTTTGGTGTGGGAGTAGAACACCGGATTCCATGTAGCTCTCATGGTCTTTGTCGGTTATTGCAATATTTCACTAATGTAAATGTAAATGAAGGTATGAAAGGTGTAAAATCTTACTTGGGCTTTCTTAAGTGTTTCTACATTGTCTAAGGGAGGGTATGGGACTTCTCTTGCACATTGCACTAGTGGGATCCTAAGAGATGGTTGTAGTAATGTTCTCTTATGATTATGATGATTATCTTATGTATGTTTAAGCTATGTTATGTATGATCATTAGGAATATGTTAAGTTATAATGAGATATGATCTTATGAATGAAGAAGGTTACTTAATGTGATACTGGGCTTTGAATATGGTTATGGGGTTCTATTCTTTGCATTGCACTAGTATTGCTTGGGTTGTCTACATGTTGGGATGATATTATGTTGGGTTGGAATATGATGCTTACTTTGTGTGAATATTGGATTTACTTGGTAAAAAACATGTTTTGACTAAATGTCCTTTTATGCATGTTACAATGGTTTTTATGCATAGTAGCCATACTCAAGATATTGACACCCCCACTTGGAAGTGGGAAGAGATTAATATGGACTTCGTTGTAGGTTTGCCTCGAACCCATAGGTAACATGACTCTATTTGGGTCACTATGGATAGATTGACTAAATCACCCCATTTCCTTCTCGTCAAAGTTTCTTATTCGGCGGAAGATTATTCTAAATTGTACATTAACGAGATTGTAAAGTTGCATGGGGCCTCGTTGTCGATTATTTCAGACAGAGGTGCCCAATTTACTTCCCATTTTTGGAGGTCTTTCCAATGTGGGCTTGGTACTCAAGTGAAACTTAGTACCGTATTTCACCCTCAAACGGATGGAATGCACCATCCATACCCTAGAGGACATGTTGAGAACGTGTGTCATTGACTTTAAAGGTAATTGGGATGACCACCTACCTTTGATAGAATTTTCTTACAACAATAGCTACCACTCGATTATTGCTATGGCACCCTTTGAAGAACTTTATGATAGAAGGTGTCGTTCTCCGGTTGGGTGGTTTAAAGTCGGTGAATTTGCTCTTCTTGGCCCCGAGGTAGTCTATAAGGATACAGAAAAATTTCGACTTATAAGGGATAGGTTGAAAACGGCTCATAGTCGGCAAAAGTCTTATGCCGATAATAGAAAGAGGGATCTTAAATTTGAAGTAGGTGATTGGGGTGGTGAGGTTTGGTAAGAAGGGGAGGCTTAGCCCCGGTATGTTGGGCCTTATGAGATCTTGAGGCGTGTCGGAAAGGTCACTTATGAGTTGAAATTGCTCATCGAATATGCCCCGGTTCACCCGGTGTTCCATATTTCTATGTTAAAGAAGTGTATAGGTGACCCGATGTCCATTCTCCCTCTAGAAGGTTTAGGGGTGAATGAGAACCTTTCTTAAGAAGAGCTTCTGGTCGAAATCTTAGATCGTCAAGTTAAGAAGTTAAGGATTAAAGAGGTGGCCTCCGTAAAAGTCCTATGGAGAAACCACCCAGTTTAGGGTGCAACATGGGAGCCCGAGACCGACATTAAGTCCCGCTACCCTCATATTTTTCCTCCTACTCCTAGCCAAAGTTGAAGTTAGTAGTCTCTCTTAATTAGGTATAAATTGAAAATCGTGTGTGTTGATGATTATGACATGAATTTCTTGTATGTGCATATTTTTGTGAAAATTCATGCTTAAGTTGTATTTTGAGTTTTCATGAATTTTGTTTCTCATGGTTGAAATTGCACCGATAAATGTTGTGTTTTGTTGTCTTCATGAGAATTGTATTGAGCATGCTTGATGTTGTCTTGTTAAACAAATGTCTTGTTGATTGCCTAATATATATATTGATGCTCATCGAATATGGGGAAGGTAGGTCCTCATATACTTATGTGAAGTACAGAGTTTTGAGCATTGTGATGTTGTGGATTAAATTCCTATATGATATGACGATATGATGTTGTTGATGTGCCTGGTTGTGGTGCTGCTAGTTTGAGCCATTGTTTCCCTAGAAAGAAATCCCAGTGACATTCGGGGACAAATGTTCCTAAGGGGGGATATTGTAACACCCCGAAAATTCTAAGACATAAGTTAGAGCCTCACATTGTGAATAATGACTTAAAAATAGTTAAAATTATGTTTCTAAACCTAAATTAATGCAATTGACTTGGTTTGGAAGAGTAAAAGTCTAAACGTCAAGAAATGACGATGACGTCCGAAAACTAGAGAAGAATGTGTGCTAGTGTGTCCTTAGGTTTTGGGAAGGTTTGGGAGTATCATATGATCGTATAATCTTGTAAAAAAAAATTAAATTAGCTAAATATATGCTTATAGGATCAAAACGTTCAAATACGACTCCCCGGGGCCACCCGTAGGGACCCCGAGGAGGACCCCAACCTTGGCAAAGCAAGCTGCCAAGGCAGCTTGCAAATTGCACTTGGTGGGAATAGCTCCATGTCGCGGACTAGCTCCCCCAAGGAGTAAAAAGTTTGTTCGTGTCGCGGACTCTACTGTCTCGAAATTTAATTCCAAATATCTTCAGGTAACAGCTCCGCGTCACGGACTTGTTCTGCGATGAAAATGCAGAAATTCAAAAATAGATTTTTCCTTCATTAAAGAGTCAAACTAATTGAGGGGTATTTTGGCTACTTTAGGGGACGTGTATATAATGATTTTTAAGTCAATTTACATCACTTTTATCACTCAAACACAAAACCCCAAAGATCTAAACCTAAAGTTTCTCCTTCTCTCTACTCTCTCTCTCCTAAAGAACTCCATTGAAGAAGATTGGAGCTTCAAGAAGAAGACCAACTCTCCAAGCTTTCAACTTGGATTTTCGTGGTTAATTCATCAATGAGGTATGGTTGCTTATCACTCCTGGGATTCCTTTCCCCAAGAGCCCCTTCAAGATGAATTTCAAAATATCTAATTTCTAGCTTTCAATCCAAAAACGTGGGCCTTCTTTCCAAAGTGAAATTGATGTTATAAACTGACTTTGATTGATGTTATATAAACAATTATGGATGAATTTATGTTGTATTGGTGGTTTCTTGAAGAATTCCCCTTGAGACCCATGATTCTCCTTCTTTTCCTAATTTTAACCCTAGTTTGTTGGATATTGATTGAAGGCTATGAATTGAATGTGATGTTATGTAATTCATGCTTGTATAATGATTCTACCCTAGGTTATGTATAATTTCTATGAAATTAGGGTTGAGTCTTTGAATGAAGCCTTAAAGGCTATGAATGGAATATGTCAATTGCTTATATTGACGTTGATTATGTTATTACTTCATGAATTACATTGTATTATGTATAGGTTATGAATTGTTTGGTAATTGATGTATGGATGTCCCATGAAGGGAAAGAAGGTATGAAGGTTGGTTATTCTTTGAACTCAAGTATGAAAGGTTAATTACTTAGATTGTAATGATGCTATACCTAATGTGTTGTTGTGGTGTTGATGACCTAGTTTCCTCATCCTTAATCCTCTACACTTGAATTAGCTGTGAAGTATGTATATATTTTATGGTATGATTGCTATATGATTGAAAGGTAGTTCTCATGATTATAATGTAATGTAAAGTGAAAGGTTTACTCACTTGCTAAGTGTTTCTGAAGTGAAAGGATTGTTACTCACTTATGGACACATATGAGTTATTATGGTAAGATGTCTACATATGAATCTAGTAAAGGCCAATGTGAACTTGTGTGATCACTAAAGATGATTACAAAAGGGAATTAGAACCTTAGCACCGAAAGGGCATGTAAATGAGATGGGGATCTCACGTTTAGTAATTCCGGCTCCCCACATGGGTTTCCTCACGTTTATAAAGTCAGGATTACCCACGGTATGTGTTGTCTCATGAGATGGAAACCCCCACATATAGTAAGTTAGGGTTTCTAGAAGTAATCTCCCTGACCCTTAACTATGTACCCACAGAGTACTATAGCTTAGTGGATTCACCTAGATAGCTATGTACGAATGGTTACACCTTAGGCAAGTGTTAACCCTATCTTTTCGGTGTGGGAGTAGGACACCAGATTCCATGTAGCTCTCATGGTCTATGTCGGTTATTGCAATATTTTCCTAATGTAAATGTAAATGAAGGTATGAAAGGTGTGAACTCTTACTAAGGCTTTCTTAAGGATTTCTACATAGTGTAAGGGAGGGTGTGGGACTTCTGTTGCGCATTGCACTTGTGGGATCCTAAGAGATGGTTGAGGTAATCTTCTCTTATGATTATGATGATTATGACTTATGTATTTTGAAGCTATATTATGTATAATCATTATGAATATGGTAAGTTATGATGAGATATGATCTTATGAATGTATGCATGAAATAGGTTGCTTAATGTGATACTTGGCTCTGCATAGGGTTATGGGGTTCTATTCTTTGGATTGCACTAATATTGCTTGGGTTGTGTACATGTTGGGATGATATTATGTTGGGTTGGACTATGATGCTTACTTTGTGTGCATATTGGGTTTACTTGGAATAAAGCATGTTTTGACTTAATGTCCTTTTATGCATGTTTCAATGGTTTTTATGCATAGTAGCCATACTTAGTACGTATGTTGTACTAACCCATATTTTCTCCTTTTTCCCCAAACTTTAGGTTTGGGCCATTGAGGATTCAAGATTACTTCTCAAGACACTTGGAGTTGGTTCCCCAAGTTGGTGAGTCCTCAAGTCCGAGAACAAGACCCTATGATCTAGCTTCTATGTTTAGTTCTTTGCTTATGTTGAAAGACATTGTTGTACTTTCCTATTTCAAGACTTCTTATTGATGTAAGGGCTAAGTCCCATTTTCGATACTTCTATGTCTAGATGGTGCATTGTGACGAAGTTAGATTAAGTTTTTCGTATATGAACTGAAGTTGAGCTTCCAAAGCAAAAGTTTTAAATTTTTCATGATTTTATTTTATGATACATGTTATGCCTAATATTAAGGGCTTGTATAAGACCTCTTCAAGGTCGAATACGCTGGTAACTACTAGGGGGTGCTCTCAGGTCATTACTAGGATGGTAAGTATGATTACGTTGACCTAAAATAAATACTTAGTGCGAATGGGATTATGGGGTCTTATTTATTCATTGCACAAGTATGTTTTGAGGTTACTTAAGAAATTGTTCTCTTATGATATGATGGTCTAAGTAGTGACCATGTTATGAATATGTGGTATATCCTAGGCTATTGGATTATGCCTTAAGTTGACTTATGCTCATGTTATGACTATGTTGGAGATTATGCTTATGGTGATGTTATTATCTCTTATGCTTATGTCTTATATTGGCTAACGCTTTTGTTATGCTCCTATAATGTTGTCCTAGCTAACATATTTAGTACATTTTGTACTAACCTAGACTCTTGCCTACATTCTTATCAAAGGTAGGGTTCGATGACTTTGAGTTCCATTTTTAAGGATAGTTTCTAGTAGAGCAAAAGAGTTGAAGATTTGGTGCGTCCTCATAGCATCGAGGATGTGATCACCTTTCCATTATGTCTTTTCTTTTATGTTTAAGACTATTGTATGGGCTGCGTCCTAAGTGTTATTCATATGGCTTTAGATAGTTTGAGACAAAGTGTTATAAACTTCCGCTTGCTTTTATAAAGACTTCAATTGTATTGAAAAAGTTATAAAATTTCTGCATCATTTCAATTGCTTTATTTTATGATACTCTAAGTGCCTTGTGTTAGGCCTTTCAGGGTCTAGTAAGCCATGTTAATCTAGAGTCTACCCCTGGGTCATGACACTCATTGATGAAATTGAAGTAATGTGGGTTTATGCCTTGCGTTAGGAAATTGACGTTTCATAGATGATCTTCTAAAATTGATGATATGTATAGTAATTGTTCAAGAATAGAAGCATGTAAACATGAATTGAATTAGATTAAAGTATATATGATGGATCATGATGAGTAAATGTTAGCCTTGAGCCTTTACGATGAGATATGGTTAGAATATCTTAAGAATGAAGCTTGAGACTAGAATCGTTTGTAATCTTGGTATGTATGATAATTGTAAGAGGTCATGCTTTGAGACTAAGGATTGTAGTCATGAATGTTGACTTCTAGGATTTTGAAGGTAAATCCAATATGATGAATTATGTATGTTAAGGCTTTAAGAGTTAAGCTTGTATGATAATGGCTGACTAATAGATAGAATTGTTGTAGAAGACCTTTACCCACATAATCTACCTATGTGAAAAGCTTTCTCACATTGAATGATTCTAGGCTAAAAGGTTTACTTACCTAAAATGAATCAAAGCATGTAAGACTAGTGTAGCTTGAAATTATGACATAAGATCCCTTTATGAATATTTTGACTTGGTAAGACAATACCATTATTGGTAGATCGAGTTAGGAGGTCTCATGGTAGCCTTGGATTGAGCCATAGTACTTCTCCAATGTAGCTTGAACTAGCATCTTAGAATGCTTGATTGGTAGCATGACTATATTAGGCTAAGACCATTTCATGGTAGCATTGGATTGAGAAATCATACCCTTCCTAAAGTTACTTGAACTAGTAACATAGAATGCTTGCATGGTAACATGACTTAGTTGGGCCAAAACCCTTTCATGGTAGCTAGGATGGAGCAATTGTACCCTTCCTTTAATATCTTGGACTTATATAATAGTATGTTTCCCATGGTAGTTTAGTCTAGCCTAGCATGGTACTATACCTTGGTAGCCTTGAATTGATAAACTGTAATTATTCATAGGTAATAACTTGCCTTGTACTAAGTAGATAAGTAGCTTAAATGAATTGAAGCAAATAGTAAAAAGGGACTAGTGCCCAACTAATGAGTTTGTATGACGGTCTAAACTGATACTTAGTATGGGTAGGATTATGGGGCCTTATCCATGCATTGCACAAGTATGATATGTTTGCTATAGTTGCCTTCCATGATATGTTTGACTAAATGTGAAGATTCCCTTGTCTATGAAAGTTAATCTTTGGATGAGATCCAAGAATGGTAAGTATGTTCATGATGTCCAAAGGGTGTACTTGGCATGGATGGGATTATGGGATCTTATCTATGCATTGCACAAGTACACTTGGAGGATACTTATGAAGTGGTTCTCTTATGATATGATTGTCTAAGTATTGATTTTGTATATGGACTATGCTTTATGATGACTAATGCTTACATTATGTCTATGTTGTAGATTATGCCTATGCCTATGATTATCTTTTATGCATATGGCTTATGTTTTATGTTGCCTAATGCTTATGTTGCTCTTATGATGTTATGCTAGCTATAATATTTAGTACATTTTGTACTAACGCATACTCTTGCCTACATTCTTACCAAATGTAGGATCCGGCGACATTGAGTTCCATTCTCGTAGCTAAGTTTCTAGTAGAGCAAAGGAGTCGAAAACTTGGTGAGTCCTCATAGCATTGAGGATGTGATCACCTTTCCTTTATCTCGTTTCTTTTATGTTTTAGACTATTTTATGGGTTGCGTCCGAAAGAGTTGTTTTAGATGGTTTGTGACAAAGTGTTATAGACTTCCACTTGCTTTTATGAAGACTTCGATTGTATGGAAAAAATTTTAAAATTTCCGCATCATTTCTATTTATTGTATGTTATGATATGCTAAGTTGCTTGTGTTGGGCATTTAGAGATCTAGTATGCCATGTTACATCTAGGGTGTACCCTCGTTCATGACAAACTTTGTATCAGAGCACAAGGTTTAGAATGATTCTAGGATTGTCTCAAAACCACATCTAGTAGAGTCTTGTTCATAAGTAAGAAGTGCGCCACATTTATGAATAGGAAGCTATTAGATTAGTAGGAAATCTCTCTTCTTCATTCTCTAAGTCGTGCCATAGAGTTTAACTCTAGTACCTCTTTCTCCTAATCTATGCCCTTTGGTTTTTAGGATATGACTACCACAAGGGCAAATGATAAAAGGAATGAGGAAGACGTGGGGGATCAAGAGGTTCCTCTACAAGCTCCACAAGTTTCGTTTGATCTTTCGACTATGTCAAATGCGGAGATCAGGTCGGACTTTCAAATTTTGGCCCAAGCTATGACAACACAAGTGAAGAAGGAGGTGGTATCTCCAGTGAATCAAATAGTGGGCAAGGTTGCTTCAAGTGTGAGGGATTTTATGAGTATGAACCCTTCGGATTTTTATAGCTCTAAAGTGGAAGAGGATCCGAAGGGGTTTAAAGATGAGATTTATAAGTTACTTTCTATCATGGGGGTGACTTTGGTAGAAAAAGCGGAACTAGCCGCTTACCAATTGAAAGATGTTGCTCAAGTGTGGCATGAACAATGGAAAGATACTATGTCGGTAGGAGTGGGTCCAATAGAGTGGGAAGTGTTCAAACTAGAATTTCTTGATAGGTTCTTTCCCCAAGAGTTGAGAGAAGCTAAGGTGGAAAATTTCATTAACCTTACGCAAGGTAGCATGAGTGTAAGGAATATGCCTTGAAATTTACCCAACTATCCAAGTATTCTCCATCTATGGTGGCGAATTCGAGGGATATGATGAGAAGGTTTTTGATGGGCGTGTCCGACATAGTAGGAAAAGAATGTTGTACGGAAATGCTCTATCATGATATGGATACCTCACGTCTTATAGTGTAAGCTCAACAAATTGAGGAGTCGAAACTCAAAGAGGAGAAATCTAGAAAGAAAAAGAGGTCTAGGAGTCATAATAATAGGTCATTTCATGATGGGTCCGATGGACATAGTTGCCCCTAGGAATTGACAAAGGTTTTCTGTACAAGGTTCTTCTAATGCACCCTACTATAAGGATGAGAGGGTGTTTAACCCTAAGCCACCTGGAATTAGTGATGAGTCCCTATGGCCTAATTGTGCTAGATGTTGAAAGAGGCATGAGGGTAGATGCTTAGTCGGTAAAGAGGGTTGCTTCAGTTGTGGTGAAAGCGGTCACAAAATGAGGAATTTTCCTAAGGCAAAGGTTAAAGGAAGAGAGTATGCTCCTAAGCAAAACCGGTTTTATGCATTTCAAGCTAGAGGTGAATAAGAGTGTGCTCCCAATGTGGATTTTGGTATGTTAGTAGCTTCATATTTGATTGTTTATGCTTGTTAGAATTTAGATGTCTTTGTGTGATGTGTTTATTGCATGTGCCACCTAGTTAAGGAGAGGGAGAAAAATGTAAGTGTGACCAAGTTCAAGGAGGTAGTTATATTTCTAAGATTGATCTTAAGTTTGGATCCAACCTTAGTAGAATTAAAAGAGATTGTGTTTAGAAAATCCGTTGAGGCTTGTTCCAAAGGGGGAAATGGTGTGCCATGATGGTAAACCGTAATTTCTTTATATACATGTTCATGAAAAAGCTTAAATCTTGATAGAAATGACTTATTGATGAGTCCACAAATTGGACTCATTTAGGGCTATATTTTGATAGAACTAATGTTCTCAAATGCATATTTTGTCTCAATATCTGATGAAAATCCTTAAGTTTCAGGTATTTATAGTTTGAGGCAAAGCATGGAAACTACTTGGCAAGAAGGAACAAGGCGGGTGAAAAGAACAAAGAAATGAAGGCCTGAAGATCGCCAAACCCAGTTGGCGAGTTGCCGATGGGCCTGGAGATCGCCTTTTGTTCCAGTATGCTGAGCCCTGAAGGAAACGATCAAGTTGATGATGACATAAGCAGTCGGCGCGTCACTGATCAGTACTGTGAAGCAATACCATATCTCCCAACTACTCATAACGCGAAGAGGCTGAAGGCAAAAGCAGGAAAGCGATGAAATCGACCAAAAGGTGGATCGACGAGCATATCGACGATCCCGACCAACTGCGCCGAATGGTCTTCCGCAACACAAATTTTCCAACACTATAAATACTTTTTTAAATTTTTAATATCATATCACTTCTATTATTCGAACATTTTATAGTTTTGGGAGTGTTTTAAGTTTTAAAGAGTTTTGGAGATTTTGTTCTAACACTTTGAAGATTCAAAGGGTTTCAACTCCAAGAAATTGGACATGAGTCTCGAAGGTTCTTCACTCTTGAAGTGCTTTAAGAATTAATTCTTCATACCCAGTTGATGGAAACTGATATTGGTATAAATGTTTATCTCTTTTACATGTCTAGCTAAATCCCTAATTCTTGGGGTGTGATTTTTGTGAATATAGGTTAAATTATTTGTTGGATCTTGCGTGTTGATGGTTTATTTACTGAATAAATGTATTTTCAGTTAGTAGTGTGTATGAACTTAATGGGATTGTAGTTGCAAATATGATTTCATCTTAGTGTTTTTGGCTTGCTCGAGAGAGAGGTCGTAAAACTAAGACTACTAAATTGATAGTTGGTGGTATTGGGTCGACATTGGTATCAGCTCGAGAGAGTGAATCCTAGTCCTTCTTCCACACATTCAGCTCGAGAGAGTGAATGGGCTAAGGTGGAGGCTGTGCTTAATGTGACAACTTGGTGTTCGCGAGAAACAGAGTTGATTCGGGGTATGTTTCTCGAGAGAGAATTTACCCCCACTATAGTCTAGCCTAGTCACAAATGCTCAACAATTTACTATCAAAAGCATGTATCATATAGTCTAGTTTAACCCGTATTCTTATCACATCCCAAGAATCCCGTCTCCAAATCTCGTTTCCTTTTTTTTACTTTTTTTAGTTGTTAATTAATGCAAACCCCCATCGATAATTGATGCTTGCATCACTCCTTAGATTTAGTATGTTTTTATTCGTTAATATTTATAGTTATGACTAATTAGAACTTAATTTTGTTTTTCTACTAATTCTTAAAACCACTCAATGTGGGAATGATCCCAACCCTTGGTTGGGTTATATCACTACACGCGATCGTTTGGCACTTGAACCGAAATAGTGTCAGTTGATTACGTCGAACAACAAAATGGCGCCGCTGCCGGGGAGTGGTGTTATTTGAGAATTTGTAGTTAAGTAGGATTTTTGTTCTTCTTAGTTATTTTACTAATTTTATTTTTAGTTTTATTTTTCTTTGAGTTGTTCTTGTAGGCAGATACCCTGAGCATGGCTGAGGGAAATGGTGGCAAATTGGCTGACACGAATGAAGAAGTCGAGAGGGACTTTAAGTTAACCGCACTGGTAACTCAGCTGAACGATTTGGCCACCAAAATATCAGAGATGGAAGACCAGTGCAAAACTCAGGGGAGGTACATACCTCCGCATGAGCGGAAAAGGTCTAGAGACAAGGAGAGCAATCATGTCGAGGACACACAACATATCATTCTCCAAAAGATCACTCATCAAGATTGAGTGTTGAAGAGATGAAAGAGAATATTGAAGTGTTGAATCACATGATTGGTTATCATTCTAGATCTATACAGCTGATCAGGACCTTCATGAGTTATGCAGTGCCTCAACTCCACTCAAATGAACTATTTGGGATAACTAGTAACACTAGGGCCAACTCCAATAATAAAGAGTGAATAAGGACTTCCGTCAGGCCACGACGTTAACTAAGGCGCTTCTTGTGAGGCAACCCAAGGTCTTAATTTCTTTCTTTTAAGTTTAGAATAATGGTGTGCTGATTGTGCAGGATAAGGTGAGGAAAATGTTGAAAAGTGCAACTTGGCAAATTAGAGATCCAGTGGGTGAATCGCCAACGAAGTCGGCAACCTTGACCGAGACCGCTTTTAGACTTGAGACAAATTCAAAATCAGAGTCTGTAAACCTCGGCGAACACTTGAAATTATCGGTGAGTTGCTAAATAGGTCGGCGAACACGATATAGTCCACCGATTGCACCTCCATACTAATAGAGTTTTGTTAAACTCGGCTAGGTAAATGACCAATACGTGAGTCGCCGATAGGATCGACGATCATGACTAATGTCGCAGAATGGATGCGAACTGGACAGTTATAAATGGCCAAAGTGTTTAGAATTTCAAACTTTTCACTTTCCGTCGCTTTTAAGCTTCACAAACTCACACCAAGTTAGTATTTTCAACATTCTTGCATTCCATAATTATTTTGGTTGTTGATTTGTGCTCGGAGTTGGAAAACTCTGCCTCCTCGCATCACAAATTTATATTGTACGGCATAAAAGGTTGGTTTTCAGAATCCACTGTTTATTTTCATCGCATTTTGTACTCATTTTCAAATGATCATATTGTAATGTCGTGTCCTGGGCTTCTCTAATAGGATTAAAGTGCTTAAATGCCAGTTTTAATTCGATAATCTTACCCGTATGGTTTTGATCGTCGAATGCCGTATTTGGTGCCTTAAATTGAGTTGAATTTTGTGGTTATGCGTTCATGTTTGTTATATTTGTTGGGTGAGGTCTAAGTAGCCCGTATTTGTGCTAAATGGCGTAAATTGCACAATGATGGAGTAGTTTACACCATTCCTAAGGGCAAAAGTCGACATATGGCAAAATTTGACAAAACTGGGAAAAAATTGAATATCCCGGGGTGATGGGTGTTATAGGTCTAAGCTTAATTGTACTAGTGCATGCTTTGATTTTGTTTTTGGGGGTTGCGGGGTTGAATTCGAGAAGATGGGTTAAAAATAGGCACGTTGGGCCGTTTGGCGAGCTGGGTCGATCTCGCCAAACCACTCGGCAGTTTGCCTAATATCCCAGCATTGCCTTTCGAATCCATGCTATATGTGTTATTGGTTTCTGTAGCTTTCGGTGAGAAGTCTGAGGTCGTCGAAAGCACTCGGTGACTCGCCGAAAGTATTGTTTATCGCCCTCTGTCTGCACCCCTGAACCCTTGTTGCACTGTGACTTTTGGCGGACAAACCCTTGCTCGCCGATAGCTTTCAGCGATTCGACGATAGGACTTTCCTATCGCAGACTCATTTAAATATCTTAGCCAATCCTTTTGGGGATCCCAATCTAGCCCTCCAAAGAGATTCAGTGATTGACCGACCTGAACGGCGAGTTTGTCTGCAGTACATTTTTTGTGCTTTGATATGAATATTTACAAACTTTTCTCCGATATTTTACAGGCATGGTGAGAACAAATCTAGATAGGCCACCCCAGAAAAAGTAACAGGGCATTACCATAAATGAAGGGGGAGCAAATCCTCCAAAGAAGAGAAGGCAAGAGCTCCCACCGGGAGACAAAGGCAAACGAAAAAAGCACACATCTGAAAGAGTAGCTGTTGACACCCGGACTGAGTTATCTTAACCTGAAGACGAGCAGCCCTTGATTTCCCGAAGGGATGAGATCCCGGCTAGATCTAAAACCACATCCACCAGAGTCCCTTCAGATGCCATTCCTCCAGCAACAGACCTAGTGCCAACTTAGGCACCTCCTATGACCCCCATGCCTCTTGTTGTTCCTCCTCCCAGGCTCCTAAATAGATTAAAAGTTGATGGTTTACGAACCATCCTCGAAGAGAAGCTACTTTCGACAAAAGGCTTAGAAGGGAAGTATTCAGAAGTGAGGGGGACCCTCTGTTACCATGAGTTTGAGCAATTCAACATGCCCTGAGGCCCTTACATTTCTACCTGGGTCCGAGAATTCTATACAGCTTATAGGGAGAAAGTGCCCAAGAGCAAGAAGAAGACGAGCGAGTTCAGATCGGTAAAGTCGGTCATGGTCAGAGGCAGGGAAGTTGGGTGCAACAGTGAACATATTAACACTATTGGATAGACCGCTGCATTCTTCACTTTCTTACGAGGTATTGCCCATTGCTCAGTCCCTAGATGACTTGAAGGGTTGGTTGGCCCCTCTGATTTCTGACGCCACCTCGAGGTGGATCGAGGCAGAGGCCCTTATTGAGAAGAGGGACTTGAGTGATGCTCCCAGGTTCTAGTTTTGCTTTATCAGCAGCACCATAATTCCATTCCAGAACAAGTCCGTCTTGCGCCATTCAAAATAACTTGCCGTGGTTCTATCATATCTATGAGGCACATGGACGTAGGACTACTGATTTCACAGGAGATGGCCATGAGAGCCAAGCAGAGACAAACTTCTCTGCCATTTCCAGTCCTGATTACTGAGTTGTGCCGGCATGTTACAGTACCCCAAGATACTATGAGGGATATTGAGGTCACCCCTTCATCCTCCACTGACATTTGGCGTATTGAGGTTGAGTACACACGAGAGGAGGTGGACAGAAGTAGAGCAGCTCCGGCAGACCTTTCTCCAGAGGTTGATGTTGACTCGTTCCCTGCAGCCACATCTTTGCCTACTCCAGCCTCTGGCCTGTAGGTACATCCGCTCCTTCCTCTTCTTCACAGGCTCCAGGTGTGTCCTTCTACTCCCAGCCTATCAGGATTACTCAGGCCATGATCCTGAAGATGGGGTATTTGGCCCAATCAGCTGGCATGCAGGCGACCCAACACGAGAGATCCATCACAAAGATGATCAAGAGTGCCATACTTGTTGCACTCATCCCCTTGAAGACTTATATTGATGTGTTGAATGTGAGAGTCACAACTTGTGAGAGTAGACAGGGGAAAGCCTCCGAGGTAACGACTTTGAAATCCGAAGTAGCAGATCTAAGGAAGGACGTAGACTATCTAAAGTATACCGACTTCAATTCATTAATAGAGGTTACTGATGATGAAGATGCCCCCGAGACTTCACTGATTTCTCCGACTACCATCAAAGAAGTACAGAGGGATGGCACAACAGGTGAGGAGTCGGATAAAGAGACCGACGAGGAGCAGATGGCGGTACATGATGATTAGATGATAGAGCTCCGAGAGGAGATTATATTTAGAGATTTTCCAAATCTAGTAGAGACGATTGTGCAGCCGGTGATCCATATATCGCTGACTGAGACATCCACAGCAGCTCCTAGTGGATCTGGCACTGTTATTCCTTCTGAGGTTATTCTGGGTACTGACGCTGAAGTACAGACTGTTGCACCGGGAACTGAGGCCCAGATAGATGGAGAGACTGCATAGGCAGGACCCTTTCTTTACCTCCCTCTCTGTCTTACTTTCTTTCACTTTTGGATACGTTAATTCATTTGCATTTGAGGACAAATGGTTTTCATTTGTGGTGGGGTGAGGCCCACATTTTGTATGAAAACTGATGCTTCTCTGTTTTGTGCATATAATTGTGTCTTACACTGCTTCTTGTGGATGTTTGAGCTTCTGGCTCCTTTTATTTTAAATTGTAAATGATTTTGACCCTATCAAAAAAATTTAAACTTTTCATAACCTCTTGTACGTGTGGAATGTAGTTGTTCTTTAGCAAATTTGAGTCTCGGTTTCGATCAATATCGATGACTCATATAGTACTCATAATTGAACAAATATGAATGTGCGGCTACGATGATACCAATTGAAGTTACATAGTCAATATGTGAACTCTTTGCATCTCGTTGTGACTAGACAATTATCAAATTGATTCTCTTGTGATGAACGTTGCACACTAGCAAAATTGTGGAGTCTTGTTTGACTCTAGTGTTAATGCCTTGTGTGATGAACTTACTGTGAACCATGCATGATAACACCTAGAATTTACCCCGTTGTTCGGGTCGACTAAGTAAGGCTATCTCTTGATATGATCTTAGGTAACTTCGAAAGAGTGTGAGCCAATTTGACATATACCTCTTTTCTGGCCTACCTTGTGAGTGTGCGAACCTATTTTAAACACCCCTTGAGTCTTACCTTTCTTTGGAAGAAACTTGATGAAAACATGACCTTTATTAAATCCACTACCCATAATCCTCGTAATTTGTGGTTGATTGAATAGCCAACTTAGGCCAAAAGCATAAGTTGGGGGTATGGTGAAAAGAAAAGGAAAGTCAAGAAGTGCAAGAAAAGTCACTTTTACCCCATGTTGTTGAGAAAAATGGAACCCTCCATACAAAAAAAAAAAGACAAGAGAAAATAAAAAGAAAAAGTTGTGAAATAAAGTTATGAGAAATGTCAAAAGAAAATGGGGTTGCGAATAATCCATGGAAGTGAATAATGGGATGACTTACGAGCACTAAAGAAAATGACAAAAGAAGAGGTAAGAGAGTGTTGAAAGCACCACAGTTCACGAGGATGAAAGTCATTGAGCCTAAATGACCATACCTTTGCACTCATCCCCATTACAAGCCTTTAAAAGACATTTTTTATTGGAAAATACGGGCAAACCTATGGGTGAAAACATGCATTGTGCTATTCTTTGTGAGAGTGAGTGTTGCATTTGATTCTAGAATTTTAAATGATTAAACCATTGTGTATGAATATGGAATCATTCTTTGTGTGAGGGCACACGAATACCTTTGTTGAGCTCTAACTTGCATTTGAGGCAAGTATAGTGAGCTTGAGATTTTTTGATAATGGTGTGTCACAACTTGAGTCTTTGAGTATACAATTAATCCTTGATGAGTAAGTTGAGTCTTGTTGTGTACATTCTTGATTAGGTCTTGTGTAGCACTGTTTGAGACATCCTTTTTGAATTGCTGAACTTGAGTTTTACTTGAGGACAAGCAAAAGTTTAAGTTGGTGTGTTGATGAGTCCACGAATTCGACTCATTTAGGGCTATATTTTAATAGAATTAGCGTCCTCAAATGCATATTTTGTCTCAATATCTTATTAAAATCCTTACGTTTCAGGTATTTAGAGTTTGAGGCAAAACATGGACACTACTTCGCCAGAAGGAACAAGGAGGCTGAAAAGAACGAAGAAATGAAAGCCTGAAGATCGTCAACCAAGTTGGCAAGTCTCCGATGGGACTGGAGATCGCCTTTTGTTCTAGTGTGCTGAGCCTTGAAGGAAAAGGTCAAGTTGGCGATGAAATAGAGTGGTCGGCGCGTCGCCGATCAGTTCCGTGAAGTAGTACCATATCGCCTAAGGACACAAAATGAGAAAAGGATGAAGGCTAAAGCAAGAAGGCGATGAAATAGACCAAAAGGTGGATTGCCGAGCATATCGGTCATCCCAACTAACTGTGCTAAATGGTCCTCCGCAGCACAAATTTTCAAACACTATAAATACTTGTTTAATTTTTTAATATCATATCACTTCTATTATTTGAACTTTTTACAGTTTTGGGAGATATTTAAGTTTTAGAGGGTTTGAAAGACTTTGTTCTAAGACCTTGAAGATTTAAAGGGTTTCAACTCCAACAAATTGGACGTGGGTCTCGAAGATTCTTCACTCTTGATGTGTTTTAAGACTTAATTCTTGATACCTAGTTGATGGAAACTGATATTGGTATGAATTTTTGTCTCTTTTACATGTCTAGCTAAAACCCCAATTCTTGTGGTGTGATTTTGTGAATATCGGTTAATTTTTTGTTGGGTCTTGCTAGTTGATGGTTTATTTGTTGTTTAAATGTGATTTCGTTTATTAGGTGTGTATGAACTTAATGGGATTGTCGTTTCAAATACAATTTCATCTTAGAGTTTTTAGCTTGCTCGAGAGAGAGGTCGTAAAACTAAGACTACTAAATTGATAGCCATTAGTATTAGGTCGAGATGGGTTCAGCTCGAGAGAGTGAATCCTAGTCCTTCTCCCACACATTCAGCTCGAGAGAGAGTGACTGGGCTACGATGGAGGTTGTGCTTAATGCGGCAACTCGGTGTTCGAGAAGAACCGAGTTGATATGAGGTAAGTTGCTCGAGAGAGAATTTACCCCCATTATAGTCTAGCCTAGTTACAAATGCTCAATAATTTACAATCAAAATCATGAACCCAATAGTCTAGTTTAACTCGTATTCCTATTACATCCCAAGAATCCCATCTCCATATCTCATTTCCTTATTTTTTTTACTTTTTTTTAGTTGTTCATTAATACAAACCCCCATCGATAATTGACGCTTGCGTCACTCCTTAGATTTAGTATGTTTTTATTCATTAATATTTATAGTTATGACTAATTAGAACGTGATTTTATTTTCTACTAATTCTCAAAACCACTCCCTGTGAGAACGATGCCAACCCTTGATTGGGTTACATCACTACACGCGATTGTTTAGCACATGAACTAAAATAGTGTCAGTTGATTACGTCAAACATCACTTACGTGCATTATTTTTCCTCATATTGTAGTGCATTGAGTAGAGTTGCTTATAGAACTTCATGAGATGAATAGATGAGCATGCCTAAGTTCGGAGTTGACAAATTCCTCCTTGAATGAATGCCTTTTGAGAGTAAATTGCATATAGGTTCCATGGGTGTATGTTGAGAATGTTATATCTAGGAGATGGTAGTTCCTCCTTGAACAAGACTAGTTATGATAGTTTCTTGCATTTTGGGATGTTAGATGTAGTTCCTACTTTCTTTTGTTGCATTAAGTATGCTTTGCTTGGAGTTGAAGTTTTCCTCCTTGGTTGTGTGCATTTAGATGAGTTTCATGCATGTTGGGTTGCTAGTCTACCATCGTGACCTTAAGAAGTGCCTAGAATATCATTTGAGGACCAATGTTCCCAAAGGGGGAGATATTGTAAAACACCGAGAACTTGTAGGATAAATTAGAACTTGACGTGAGGGTTAAAGTCATAGATATAACTTCCCATACTTCTAATGAAGGGTTTCGGGTTAGAACATCGAGGTACGACCCCCCAAGGACCAACCAAGGGTCCTTGAGGAGGACCCTAGCACACTTCCCCAAAAATAGTCCACCTACGAAAGGGACATATACTCCGTAGGGGCCTACACCCCATGGGTCCACCCACGTCCCGTGGGCGTGGTCTCATAGGTGAGGCAGTGTGGTCAATTAGGGGTTAAGTTGTGTCGTTTTAACCTTACTTAGACCACCTATATAAAGACTTTAGACCCCTAAATTCATTGATCCTAGTCATTATTTCAACTCACCAAAAAAAGAACCCAATACTCTCTCAAAATCCTCTCTCTAGAAAGTGAAGAAGAAGAACAGAATCAAGCTAGGTCAAAATCCTCAAATCTTCCAAGATTTGTGAGGGCTTTGTATCAAAGGTATGTTAGCTTATTCATCCATGGAATCCCTTAGAAATCCCCAATTCAAGTTAGGGTTCCTTCCAATTTTGTGGGTTATGCTGATTATGGATCCAATTGAGTGGATATTGATTGTTTATGATTGAGTTAGTAGTGAATCATTATATTATGATGAAATTACATGTTTTCCATGGTTAACTCTAGTCTAATTGATAAAATTGAAGTAATGTGGGTTTATGCCTTGTGAAGGGAAATTGAGGATTCATAGATGATCTTCTAGAATTGGTGATATGTATAGTAATTGTTCAAGAATAGAAGCATGTAAACATGAATTGAATTAGATTAAAGTATATATGATGGATCATGATGAGTAAATGTTGGCATTGACCCTTTATGATGAGATATGGTTAGAATTGCTTAAGAATGAAGCTTGAGACTAGAATGTCTTGCAATCTAGGTATGTATGATGAATGTAAGAGGTAAAGCTTTTAGAGTAACGATTGTAGTCATGAATGTTGACTTCTAGGATTTTGAAGGTAAAGCCAATATGATTAATTATGTATGTTAAGGCGTTAAGAGTAAAGCTTGTATGATAATGGTAAACTAATAGATAGAATTGTTGTGGAAGACCTTTACCCACATAATCCACCTAATGAATGCATGAATGTAGGAATGTGAAAGGCTTTCTCACATTGAATGATTCTAGGTTGAAAGGTTTAGTCACCTAATATGAATCAAAGCATGTTAGACTAGTGTAGCTTGAAGTTGTGACATTTGATCCCTTCATGAATAGTTTGACTTGGTACGACAAGACCATGCTTGTTAGCTTGAGTTAGGAGTTCTCATGGTAGCCTTGGATTGAGCCATAGTACTCCTCCAATGTAGCTTGAACTAGTATCATAGAATGCATGCATGGTAGCATGACTTTATTAGGCCAAGACGATTTCATGGCAGCCTTGGATTGAGAAATCATACCCTTCCTAAAGTTATCTTGAACTAGTAGCATAGAATGCTTTCATGGTAGCATGAATTAGTTGGGCCAAAACCCTTTCATGGTAGCTAGGATGGAGCAATTGTACTCTTCCTTGAATAGTTTGGACTTATATAATAGTATGTTTCCCATGGTAGTTTAGTCTAGCCTAGCATGGTACTATACCTTGGTAACCTTGAATTGATAAATTGTAATCATTCATGTGTAATGACTTGCCTTGTACTAACTAGAGAAGTAAATTAAATCAATAGAGGCAATTAGTAAAGAAGGACTAGTCCCCAACTAATGAGTTTCTATGAAAGCCTAAAATGATACATAGTATGGGTAGGTTTATGGGGTCTTATCCATGCATTGCACAAGTATGACTTGAAGCTACCTATGAAGTGTTTCTCGTAAATGATGTATGATTAGCTTGGATTAGTTCTATAGTTGCCTTCCATGATATATTTGACTAAAGGAGAATATTCCCTTGTCTATGAGAGTTATGCTAAGGATGAGATCCAAGAATGGTAAGTATGATTATGATGGCTAAAGTGTGTACTAGGCATGGATAGTATTATGGGGTCTTATCCATGCAATGCACAAGTATACTTATAGGTTACATATGAAGTGGTTCTCTAATGATATTGAGGTCTGAGAATTGACTATGTATGTGGACTATGCTTCATGATGACTAATGCTTACATTATATGTATGTTGAAGAGTAGGCATATAATGGCTTATGTTATGCTCTTATGATGTTATGCTAGCTAACATATTTTGTACATTTTGTACTAACGCATATTTTTGCCTATATTCTCATCAAATGTAGGGTCCACTGACATTGAGTTCCATTCTCGTGGCTAGGTTTCTAGTAGATTATAGGAGTTGAAGATATGGTGAGGCTTCATAGCATCGAGGATGTGATCACCTTTCCTTTATGACTTTTATTTTATTTTTTAGACTTTTGTATGGGTTACGTCCCAAAGAGTTATTCAAGTTGTTTTAGATGGTTTGATACGAAGTGTTATAGACTTTATGTTACTTTTATAAAGACTTTGATTGAATGGACAAAGTTTTAAATTGTTTGCATCATTTCTATTTACTTTATGTTATGATATACTAAGTGGCTTGTGTTAGGGCTTTCGGGGTCTAGTACGCCATGTTACATTTAGGGTGTACCCCTGGGTTAATCGAGAGCGCCAGACCCTACATTTTATAAGAATGTAGGCAAGAGTATGCATTAGTACAAAAATGTACTAAATATGTTGGCTAGCATAAACAACATAACATAAGCATTAGTCAACATAAGATGTAAGGAATAAGCATAATAAGCATCATAATGACAGAGGAATACTCTCTTAAGTAGCCTCACTAAACCTTAGCCAAGACTTAGGTCATTCGCCTCTAGTCAAGCTTACATCATGGAAGGCTTATCTAGAAACACTGTAAGTTAATCATCTTCATAGCATAATTGCATTATTAATACTTAGTTTTAAAGACATGGGGATTCGCCTTTATGCCTAACTTATAAAGGCTTATGGGTATTGGCCTCTTGCCTTACTTACTTTTAAATCGCGGGTAATAACCTCCACAATCTCATCATATGACACGGGTACTTGCCTCCACATCATTTCATAAGGAGCATGGGTACTCGCATCTATGTCCATTTATCATAGTAATAACGTGGAGACTCACCTCCTGTTCAAATCTAAGGAATATGGGAATCACCTCATATCCTTAGATATGGAGGTCAAGGGTAATCTCCTCTAGCCTCATCAATTACATAACCTTTTAGTCTAGATTCATTTTAGGTGAGAAATCCTTTCAACCTAGGATCATTTATGTTAGTAACCCATTCACATTCATACATTCATAATTAGGCAATTCATATGGGAAGCATACATTCCTCAACAATAACATCAATTACCAACAATTCATATCATAATCTTTACTATCAAAGCCGTAATTCTCATGATCATAATCTAAGATTTATTCTCAAGCAATTAAATCATATTCATCATATATGCTTCAATCCCAAGCAATTCTAGTCATTATTCATCAATCCTACAAGGAGATATTAAAACCCATAAAGTTTCCCGTTAAGGCATCAAACCCAATTTCAGCTATTCTAGGTTAGAATCATGGAATAGGCATGGGTACATGTAATTTCATCCTAAAAACATGTAATCCTGCCTATTCAATCATAAACAATCATAATCCACTCAATTGGGTCAACATTCAACGTAACCGACAACATTGGAAGAAACCCTAGCAAGAATTGGGGAAATTCTCCTTCAAATTGTGGAATTCTAGGGGACTCCATGGGAGGAAGAATCCCATGGATGAAAATCCATAATACCTTGATTACAAATCCCTCACAATCTTGAAGATTGGAGACTTGACTTGACCTTAGCTTCAATCTCTTCCTTCTTCTTCCAACTTCGAGAGAGAGAATATTTAAGTAGGAGTTTTGGGAATTCTTTTGGGAATATGGGAGAATGACTTTAATGAGGGGTGTTGGGGGTTAAAATAGTTATATAGGTGTCCTAGTTTTGGGTAAAACGACACAACATTGATTTAATTAAAACCGGAAAAGGCCTAACTACCCCTTAGCTTAACTGTCAGCTGTCACCCACGGAATCCCCACCAACAACCAACAGACCGTGGTTGGACCCACGATCCATCCTACACATCGTGGTTCTCTGTCAAAGAGTTTAGCCCTGACCTACAGAACCCTGGACATCGGACCGTGGACCTACAGTCCGTAGGTCCATTCGTGGACCTGGTCTGGAGGATTTTGGGTGGCCCTCTCCACGGACCCATCTACGGTCCATGGTCCAACCCAAGAACCATGGATGACACCTACAACCTCTATAAAATGGCAACTTAACCCTAACTTGAATCTGTGGTGTTAAATTATCTAACCCTTGAGATCATTCATCCTTGAATGAGATTCTAGGCATGTTTCTAAATGGAAAGACTCAAGACTACCAGCCCATCATGCATGTAACTTATCTAAATGCACTTAGTCAAGTAGGAAGTTCATCTCCAACCTTAAAAGCATGCTCAACACAATCTCATGGAGCTCATATGTAATTAAATATCAAAAGGCATATCTAAACATGTTCATCTACTCATCTCATGAAGTTTATAGGAAACTCATACTCAATAAACAACAACATGGGGAAAATCAAGCAGATAAGCCATTTTTCTTTCAAGACTTAAGCTTCTTCATGAATATGCAATTTAAGGAAATAATGGAAACACATAAATGCACATGACTTCAAACAAAAGCAAACTAAGAGGAATTCATTACCTCTTGCTAGAGTAGGAGGAAAAAGATGTGGATGTCGGGACATCATATCGGCCTCGGCCTCCCAAGTAGCACCCTCAACTAGATGGTTTCTCCATAACACTTTCACAGAAACGACCTCTTTGTTCCATAATTTATTAACTTGCCGGTGTAGAATCTCAACCAAAACTTCTTCATAGGAAAGGTTCTCTTTTACTTCTAACCCTTCTAGGGGAATTATGTGTGTCGGATCCCCAACATACTTTTCCAACATAGAGACATTGAAAAATGGATGCACCGATGCCAACTCATTTGGCAAATCAAGATCATATGCAACTTTACCAACACGCCTCAGAATTTTATATGGGCCTACAAAATGGGAACTAAGTTTCCCTTTCTTTACAGACCTCAATACACCCTTCATGGGTGAGATTATCAAATAATCCCAATCAAGCATATAAAATTCAAGTTCTCTTCTTCTAACATCGGCATAAGAATTTTGACGACTTTGGGCGATTCTTAACCTCTCTCTAATAAGTTGAACTTTCTCAATAGCATTATGAACTAACTCGGGTTCTATCAAAGCAACCTCACCCACCTCACACAATCCTATAGGAAACCTACACCTCCTACCATAAAGAGCCTTAAGCGCAGCCATACCAATATGAGAATGGTAGTTATTGCTATAGGCAAATTCAACCAAAGACAAATGGTTATCCCAATTTCCCTTGAAATCAATCACGCAAGCCCTCAACATATCTTCTAGTTTTTGGATTGTTCTTTTCACTTGCCCATGGGTTTAGGGGTGAAAAGTTATGCTAAGCTTAACTTTCGTGCTAAGACCCTTTTGGAAGGACTTCCAAAACTGTGAAGTAAACTGAGTACTTCTATCGGAGATAATGGACAAGAGCACTCCATGCAACCTCACCGTCTCTCTCAAATATAGCTTAGCATAATCTTCCGCCGTATAGGAAACCTTGACGGGAATGAAATGGACCGACTTCGTCATTCGGTCTACTATTACCCAAATAGAATCATACTGGTGCCGAGTTTGTGGCAACCCTACTATGAAGTCGTAATTCAAATCTTCCCACTTCCAAGTAGGAATTCTTATGTCTTGGGATAAATATCCCGGTTTATGATGCTCAACCTTCACTTGTAGGCAATTTGGACATTTTACCACGAATCCCGCAATATCCTTCTTCATCACATTCTACCAATACACCTCCCGCAAGTCATGATACATCTTGGTGGCTCATGGGTGAATAGAATACCAAGAACTATAGGCTTTATTCAAGATATGTTCCCTTTATTCATCAACATTTGGAGCACAAAACTGACCTTGATATCTAAGGACACCATCTCCCCCTACGAAGAAAGCCTCAACGGACTTGAGTACCACTTCTTTCTATTCTACCAAAGTCTAATCAAGACATTGCATTGCTTTAACATCAGCTACAAAACATGATTCTGACCCTTTATGGACCATAACCTTACCCTTGGCAGATTCTAACAATCGAACACCTAATCGTTCCAAACTATGGACATCTCGGGCCAACTCTTTTCTTTCATCATCTACATGTGCAACATTACCCATCGATAATCGACTAAGAGCAGCCTCTACTACATTCAAATTTTCGGGCTGATATAGAACACTCATATCATAGTCCTTTAACAATTTGAGCCACCTTCTTTGGCAAAGATTCAAGTCCTTTTGGGTAAACACATATTGTAAACTTTTATGATCGGTGAAAACATTAACATGAACCACCATACAAATAATGCCTCCAAATCTTTAAGGGAAAATATCACTGCTGCTAATTCAAGGCCATTGTTAGTATAGTTTTTCTCATGAACTTTCAGTTGCCTTGAAGCATAGGCAATCACTTTACCGTTTTGCATAAACACATATTCCAAACCCACTATAAAGGCATCACAATATACCAGAAATCCATATGTGCCTTTTGGTAAGGTCAAAACCGGAGCGAAAGTAAGTCTATCTTTCAACACTTGGAAACTTTTCTCACAAGCATCCAACTATATCAACTTGACCTTCTTTTGAGTAAAAGCCGTCAATGGAGAAGCAATGGAGGAAACCCCCCCCCCCAACAAATCTTCTATAGTAACCGGTTAAACCCAAGAAGCTTCTCATCTCTATCGGTGATTGCCTCAAAATGAAGTAGGATAAAGTAGAGCCTCACATGAGTTTTATGCATTAATAACTTGATGTTCATTAAATATGGAGAAGGTAGTTCCTCCTATGAGAAGTAAAGAGTTTTAAGCATAGTGATGATTTGGAGAAGGAAGTTCCTCCACAGAAATGGGAAATAATAAAGTTGATGGATAAGGAGTTGGTAGATGTGTTGCTACTTTCTTGAATTGCACAAAGTTGTTTTGAGCCTTTTATGTGGAGTTGATGTTCCTCCTTGATGTGTACTCTTATTTTGATGTGGTATGTTTTTTATTGTGAGCTGCTAGTTGGGTCATTGAGTCCTCCGAAGTGTTTTAAGTGTCATTCAAGGACGAATGTTCCTAAGTGGGGGATATTGTAACAACCCTCAAAATGAAGTACGATAAAGTAGAGCCTCACATGAGTTTTATGCATTAATAAATTATTAAAATAATGAAGAATATCCTTTTAAGTCAGTTTTAAAGAGTTTGGAAGTCAAACGTCAAGGGACGACCAAGGCGTTCGGAAACTATTATTTTACGTGTTGGTGTGTTGTAGTATGTTGTTCATGTTTTTATGAGTTGTTTGGAATCTAAAATTAGTGGAGGTGACCCTAGTGTATTAATAAATATTTTTAGGTTTAAAACGTTCCGATACGATGCCCTGGGGGCCACCCTAAGGGTCCCCGAGGAGGACCCCAACCTTGGCCAAGCAAGCTTACAAGGCAGCTTGAAGTTGTGCATGGAGGGAGTGGCTCCTCGTCGCGAACCTGCACCACCAAAGGCCAAAAAGTTGGTCCTTGTCGCGGAGACATCTCAGACTCTACTATCTCGTAATTTAATTTCCAGAAACTTGTGGGAAAATCTTCGCGTCGCGAACTTGTTTTCCGACAAAATCTGCGAAAATAAAACTCAAGTTTGACTTATTTAAAAAGGTCCAACTAAGTGAGGGGTAGTTTGGGTACTTTGGGGAATTATTATAAACGGTTATTCTACCTAATTTAGGGTATTTTAAGTTGGTTAAAACCCTAAAACCTAAGATTAGACCCCATTCCTCAAATTGACTCTTCCCTCTCAAAATAGATTCTCTCAAAAACTCCATTGAAGACCTTGATGAAGCTTAAGCTAGAAGATGGATTTTCAACTGATTTGTTCTTCAATTTCATGGGTCTTCAATAATTAAGGTATGGTGACTCTTGATTCTTGAATAACCTCTCATTCAAGGAGTTCTATCAAAGATTTTCATAAGTGATTCAAAGACCAAAATTCCCAATTTTCAATCTAAACATGGGTTCCTTGTCAAACGATTTTGTAAATCATTCTATTGATGAATTAATGTGGAATTAATGTTTTTAAGAGAATTTTCAAAGGAATTCTTGAAGAACCCATGATCCCCAAATTCTCGAAAACTGGCCTATGATGTGGGTCTTTGTGAATATGATCTCTATTGGTGAAATTATGTTTAGATTAGATTGTATTGATGTTTCCTATGATTATATATACTTATTCATGTTGAATTGTTAGTATATTGATGAGTTGAGGATTATGGCCTTGTGGGCAAAGTTATGGGTTGATCCTTTTGTTTATAGAATTGTACTTGAATTATGTTTATGTTATTGAATTACATTGTTGATTCCTAAGGCTCCCTATGTCAATTTATTATAAATTGTTGAGAATTTATCCATGGTGATCATGGCTCGGAGAATTGGTAAGTTGACCTATCTTCTATAGTATAGCATGAGAATTGATATTGTGTGGTTTGATCCACTTATGGTGGAGGTGTTCACTTCCTGTCCATCTATGGATGTTGATATCATGGCCTTGAAGGCAGTAGATGTGAAGTGAATTGATGATTATGATGTATATGTTTATGAAGTTATGTTATGAAGGTTATGTATGAAATCCTCAATGCTAGCATGATGTTTAAAGTGTGTTGATGATGAGGAGTATAATATGAATGATAATTTTAAGGATAAGGTGTGGTCTACATGATTGATTATGTTAGGTACTATTGTGGAATGACCCCTACCTATATGACCCCTATATGAATGTTTGATCATATACATGTTATGAGTACCGATTCAATGTTGAATGTGTCTTTGTCTCCTATGATGAAGTGTGGGTGTGTGGTCTAGAATATCTAAGAGCTTTATATGTGAATTGCTCATGAATTGGGGACATTGTGAATGTGTTGTGATCCATTTAAGGGAAGAACACTCAATATCAATGTTGTTGCTAATATGTCACTATGAGGACCAATATGCACACACACACTCTACATGTATAGCTATGAATATCATAAGTTATGGTGTCTATTGAAAGGTGAACTTTAATATGCATCCTTATATCTTATTATGCATACAAAGTGTATGATTAGCAAGGTATGAATATGTGTTGTATAAAGGTGTTTATATGAAAGGCTTTCTCACATATGTACACACACATGAATGAATGAATAAGGTTTATGATAATCTAGTGAAAGTGAGTCTCTTGAAAGGTTTCCTCAATTGTACTCTATACTAGACTATGTTATGAATAGTATGATTATGTGGAAAGTCATTCTCACATAATGTAAGTTCTATGATGAAAGGTCATTCTCATATTAGAAATCTTTGAGCTATATGATATGAGGGATTAAGTCCCTAAAGCCTACTTTATGAACTAATGTTAAATAAAGGCTTAAAGATGTTTCAAAAGGGAGTTGGATCTTAGCACCGAGTGAACATGAAAAATGAGAATGGGGGCTTCACGTTTAGCAAGTCCAGCTTCCCTCAAGAGAACCTTCACGTTTAACAAGTCCGGGTTCCTAACATAGATGTTGTCTCATGAGATGGAAACCTCCACGCTTAGTAAGTCAAGGTTTTCTAGTAGCAATCTCCTTGTTCCATAACTACATGCCCCTGTAGGTATTAGTTTAGTAGATCCACTAGATAGTTATTATGTATGTAGGTCCTACTTTGGCAACTGGTACCCTCTCTTTTCGATGTGGGAGTAGAACACCGGATTCCATGTAGCTCACATGGTCTATGTCGGTTATGGCAATGTCTCCCGAAAGTTACGAAATGAACTAAGATAAGATTATGAACTCTAGTCATGATTTCTTGAAGAGTTACTTAGTGTAGGTAGGACTATGGACCCTACTTATGCATTGCACAAGTGTACTCTAAGGGAGGTTATGATTAGGCTCTTTATGTAATGAAGACTATGGTCTATGTATGTTATTATGAAAGCATGTTAAGGTTTACTTTACTTATGTCAAGACATGAAGTATGTTTATGCATGTGAATTACACTTATGACTTCTTATGGGTTTGCTTAGTATATGTGGGGATATGGGACTCCATGTGTACATTGAACAAGTGAGCTTGTCAAGGGGTTGTAAGGGTGGTTTACCTATGATATGAACTAAGTGGGTTATGACTAATGATGTAGTAAAGGAATGAGTCCTTATATGATGTTATGAAGTATGTTGGTCTTATGTCTAATGTTAAATGAAGATGTTATAAGTTGTTGAATAAAATGTGCCTAGTCTATGGTTGCTTCCTAGGAACACTTGGTGTGAGTAGTATTATGGGATGCTACTTGCACATTGCACTAGTGTGACTTCGGGGTTGTCTTAGGTAATGGTTCCTATGTGAAGACTATATCTTATGGTGTACTTATGACTCTATGAATATATGTTGCTGGATTGATGAAGGCTATATACAAGTTCACCTTTGGTATCCTTAAGGCAATACATTGCACCAAGTATTCCCTAAGGGTTGCTTGAGGAAAGGAGTTAAGATAAACAGGAAGGTAATGTATTGTATGCATTGAATGTGCCTAAAATGTTATAAGTGGCTCTATGTGCTATGATGAATGGTTTCCATGTGTATGATGATGTATGTGTTTTATATTGTGCCATGTACTAAATGTTCATGAAGTTTCTCTAAAAAGGCATGATGCATAGTTTCCAACTAAATGTCCTTTTAAGAGCATGTTTTGCATGGTTATCATACTTAGTGCATTCTTGTACTAACACCATTCTTCTTTATCTTTTTACACCAAGTGTAGGTAATGGTGACTAAAGGGTCTTTCCTAGAAGTTATGAGCTTGGCTTACTATTCCCAAGTTCGGGTGTGTCCTTAAAGATTCAAGGACCTTTATGTTAAAGAGTTTCCTTAAGTTCTATGTACTAGATAGAAGTTTCTTTTGTATTGTAAGGGTTGTGTCCCTCTTGTGTTGTAGTCATGTTTTATGATGGCTACCTTGAGACGTAGTACTCCGATTTTGTATTAAAGGTTTAAATGAGGTGACCTTTATGTCTTGTGTTATATTATGAAAAAGTTTTAAATTTTCCGCTATTTTTCTATGATAAATGTTATGACGAATGCTAAGGGATTGTATAAGAACTCCGAGAGGTCAAATACGCCAGTAACAACTAGGGGGTGCTCTCGGGTCGTTACAGTGATAGAGCTCTAGGCCAACTCTTGACCGCATCTGTCTTTTTTGGATCTATCTCAACACCCTTGCTTATGACTATATGGCAAAGGAAAGCTACTGACCTTAACCAAAATTCACATTTACTAAACTTTGCATAAAGTTGTTGTTCCTTAAGTATTTGTGATACAATCCTCAACCGATCCATATGCCCATCCTCACTCCTTGAATAAATTGAAATATCATCTATGACCACAATTACGAACATATAATGGTATTGTCTAAACACCATATTCATCAAATCTATAAACGTCGGCGGAGCATTAGTCAAAATGAAGGACATAACAAATATTCATAATGACCATATCGGGTTCTAAAAGTTGTTTACGAAATATCTTTCTTCTTCATCCTAAATTGGTTATAACCTGATCAAAGATCAATTTTAGAGAAATAAATTGCCCCTTGAAGTTGATCGAATAAGTCATATATTCTTGGAAGAGGATACTTCTTCTTGATGGTTACTTTGTTCAATTGTCGATAATCAATAAACATACGGAGTGAACCATCTTTCTTCCTCACAAACAAAGCCGGAGCACCCCATGGAGAGATACTCAGTCGGATGAAACCCTTATCCAATAAGTCCTTTAACTGCTCCTTGAACTCCTTAAGTTCTGTCGGAGCCATTTTATAAGGAGGAATAGGGTCTATTTCCCTTTCAGGAAGAATACCGGGAAAATCTTTGGGGAAAATTTCCGAAAACTCTATTACAATCGGGACCGACTTAAGAGTAGGAGTTTCGTTCTCCACATCCCTCACCCTCACTATATGGTAGCCATAACTCTTCGAGATCATTTTCCTAGATTTTAGGTAAGATACAAATCTCATAGCTACATAAGGAGTCACAAAGGACAAGGTGGCACCTGGATCAAGCAAATCATACACATCTATTTGGAAAACTTTTAACATACCAGTCATACATATTTTGATAGAATGTACACATGAAATACTAGGTGTACTGAATCTAATTATTGATGTAACTTCACTTCATAAACCGCTTAGATAATTCTTCACCAAAATCTTTAATCTGAAACATATTGAAGGGTCCACTATCCTTTTCTTTTCGAATCTAATGATGCCTTTCACATGTGAATTTTTTAAGAACACATAGTTAATGTGAAATTCTAAATTTCTATGTTTTATATCTGAGTAGGGCACTTTGCTTTGCCATCTATCCATAGGTAAATGTTGTGCTAAAATCCATATGTGTCCAATCCTTTAAGTACCCTTTATGTTTGATCCCCACCTCACCATAATATTAGTGGAACTTTACCCCTAATATGTTTAATACTTATGCAAATAAAAACAAAGAAGCATATAACATATGAAAAAATAAGTCACAAGATCTATGACACGTAAGCAAATTCGCACGACAAAGTGGTACAAGAGAACCTAATAGACATGACATATGGACAATGAGAACATAAACTATAAGACATGTACTGTGTGGGTTGATGAATTATAAAATATGAGACATGTTTGAGAAAATGGACTAGATGGACACATAATGCATTAGTACTAAAGCTATGAGAATATGTAACATATAAGAAAGCATACCATAAGACACAGTCATATAAGCAAGTTCCATGAAACATGAATTAGGCGAACTATATTGTCACGCCCCATTTTTTTGTAAAATAGGTTTTGTGCACGACCTAACAACTCTTTTAGATTTTATTTGAAAGAAGAGTCGCTACCTAAAGAATTAAAGGCGCGTTAGGGCACCTAACTAATCTTTCTTCGATAATGCTCCTCAATCCCTCAGTATTTAGTCTGTTCATAGACCGGGGAGTAGAACCCTATGCAACTAGTGTTGGAACCATAGCATGTGCCAAAGCTGGATGAGTAGTAGTTGCCTGGGGAGTCCTGATCCTAAACAGATCGTTCGACCTCTTGGATCGCAACTCCACTCTCTGGGCTGACAGTAGCTCAACTTCAGGCTCAGAAGGTGCCGCCTGATGGTCCTTGTGCTTACCCTCCCTCTCAGAAGTAGTGAGGTGAGTGGCATAGAATATGTCACTATCGTAGCTGACCTCCACTGATGCAAGATCAGGTGTCTTACCTTTCCTTTTCCATTCCCACTTGTGTTGGAAAGTTTGGTAGCCTTTTCCCTGGATGCAGCTGCATCCTCATTAATTGTGATTCCATTCGCCCACTCGCAAGGCTGCATGTCTCTACCTGCCACTTTTGATCTAGCCATATTTTCAAAAACATCGTGGAACATCATAGAAAGTTAGAAACAGTTCAAGATAAAATCACAGAAATTATATTGCAGATAGACTCGCTCAACCGATCAGCGAGTCACTGAATCACTTTGTTGAGCCAAATCGGGTTTGCTGAAAGGATTGGCTCAAAACTTCCCAAAAAAAGTTGGAATGTAGGCGATGGGACAGGCCTTTCAGCGAATCGCCGATAGCATTCAGCGAGCAAAGACTAGTCCACCGAAAGTTAGTGTGTATTTTAAGGGTTAGGGGCACAGAAAGGGCGTTCAAAAAAAACTTTCGGCAAGTCGCCGAGTGCACTCGGCAAACTGAAGCTTCTCCCCAATAGTTACAGAACCAAAACATAACATTTGCACAAAATTAAAGGCGATCAAGGGGGATTCAGCTAACCGCCGAGTGGTTCGGTGAGCTCGACCTAGCTCGCCAAACTGCCCAACGTGCCTACTTTTGACCCCAACTTCCAAAATCAACCCCGCAGCCCCCGAAAAAAAATCAAAACATACACTAACACAATTAGACTCAAACCCATGCCCCCGGAGTACTCAGACTTCTCCCAGTTTGGCCAAAATTGTCTATTTGATGACTTATGCCCTTAATAATGACGTCGAACGCTCCATCATCAGGCAAAGTGTGTCATTTAGCACAATTATGGGTTACTCAGAATTCACCCAACTAGGCCCAACAACAATTTAGCCCAACCCAATAATTTAGATCAATTTTAAAGCACTAGAATTGGGAAATCAACAATATAGGCAATTTAGGCAAGATTTCAAATTTAAAACAGGCAAACAAGCACACTTATATGAATTCAAAGAGGCCCAACACACATCACTAAGAACAAAACAATTGCAAATGAGTTTAAACGCTACTTATGAGTTTCGGGGTTTGGAAAACCAACCTTTTATGCCGAATAAATGATTTGAAAAGCTAGGCGACAAAGAATCAAACTCCAAACACAAGATTGACGACTAGGAAGCTGTAAAAACATGAAAATGTAGAAAAATATAATGCAAGTGTGATCTTGGGAAGTCAAAAAGTGAGAGAATGTAAAAGATTTTAAAATTTTAAACCTTTGGCGTTTAAAAACTGTCCAGTTATCACCCTTTCAGCAACATTAATTTTACTCGCCGAACTACTTGGCAACACACCGAGTGGGTACTTACCTCATCGAGTTTTACAGGACCTCCAGTTGATGTTTGGGTCCAAATGGCAGATAAAGTTGGGATCGATGACCCGTTCGGCGATTCGTCGACTATTCTATGGCCCCACCGAGTTTTACAGACTCCTACCTTGGGATTTCTTGAGTCCAACGGCGCTCCAAATTGGGCTCGCCAACCTTTCGGTGAGTAACTGACTAGGCCTTTTGCTCGCCAACCTGCAATTTTCAAACACATTTTACACTGCAACCTGCAAAATCAACACACAATTATTTCTAAAACAAAAATAAAGAAATATAAAAGTTTGGTTGCCTCCCAAGCAGCGCCTTAGTTAATGTCGTGGCACGACACAAGTCCTCACTCAAACTTCATTCTTGGGGTTGGCCATAGTGTCACTAGGCAATCCCCCTTGTTGTCTCGGGTTTAAATGAGACGAAATCTGACCTATGAACCATCTGGCTAAAGGTCGATACATCTTCCTTATTTCTTTCAAAATTTTATCGGACCCTTCAACCTTGTTGACAATACGAGAGAGCATATCCTCAGAACAGCCACCCTCAGAATCTTTGGGCATTTGACGCTCGTGGGGACGAACATACATATCCTTCTCCCGATCTTTTCCCTTCCAAGTGGGGTTATGATCCCTCCACTCTCTATCACGATCTCTCCAACCTTAATCCCTATTCCAACCTTGGTTACCACCCTACATCAGGTAGTTTGCACGATAACCACCTCATTGGTTGGCTAGGAAGTTCACCTTCTCATTATACAACACTTCAAACTTGGCCTTTTCAGGATTTACACACCCAAAACCCACATCATTGAAAATTCTAGCACCATCTCCCATGACATTTTTGGAAAAAATGTCAAGTTGGGTCATGATCTTTGCCATGGTTTGGTCCCTCTCTTGATCTTTCTCAAGCTGCTCCTTTGCCAATTTAAAAGTGAGAGGGGAAGCCTAATCTTCGCGGGTGTACCATGCCCGGTTAATTTTGGTCATATAATCCAAGAGTTGGGCTACTATAACGTAAGGTTGTTGCATCAAACTTTCTGGAGAAAGTTGGTCAGCTACTCCCTTGTTCACCGAATGAAGGCTTCGGTAAAAGTATTGCAGCAACACGTTGTCGGGAAAACCATGAGTTGGGCATTACAGTACAGACTTCTTGAATCGTAGCCAAGTCTCATGGATTGGCTCACCCTCTAGACGCTTGAAACTCTGGATGTTGTCGATAAGTGTCATCATCTTTGAAGGAGGGAAAAATTACACTTGAAATGCGGTGACAAGCTCTTCCCACGAAGTGATGGAGTCTCTTGGCAATTCAGTCAACCACATACATGCTTCTCCCATTAAAGAAAATGGGAACAACCTCAACCAGACCGACTGTTGGGATATGTTCTTGAAGAAGAACGGCCCACAAACATCAAGAAAATATCTTATATGCTCATAAGGATCTTCATGAGCCAACACACCAAACAACCCTTTCAATTGAAAGAGCTGCAACATGGTGCTGGTAATATGGAACACAGTGTTCCCTTCAGTCGGAGGCAAGTAGATGGCACCATTTCCACCCATTGGATAAGGGTTATTAACATTCGGCTCATTGACATCGTTGAGGTTGCCGATGTTATCTTGGTGGCCCACTTGGCTACCATTGCTTCCATTTAAACTCATTTCCTCTGTTTAAAACAGCAACACATAAACCAAAACTAAAAATAAGTAGATTCAACTATGACTAACAAGAACAAAATTCAACTTCCAGAAAAGCATCTTAACCAACACCACTCCCTGGCAGCGGTGCAATTTTGATGAACGACGTTTCAAAGACACATCTTCCTATTCGAAGCATCAACGGTCGTTAATCAGTACATAACCCAACAAAGTGAGTTGGTGCTGAATCTCACAGGCAACGGTATGTGTTTAAGATTCAATTGAGAAGTGCGCATATGGTCAAATCAGCCATAGGAACAGACATTATCGAATAAAAACATCTTTCAAATCTGGGGGTGACACGAATGTCAAATATAGGGGTTTTGGTTTTGAAATTATCAACTACAATCAGTGATAAACAATACAAAATTACAATAATGAGACGTTGGGATGTGATTCGATTATATGCTAATATAGATAAATGAGTAATTGCAACTTTAGAAAATAGCCAAATATTAGTGAGTAAGTTAGACTACAGAGGAGGTAAACTTTTTCTCAAATATCGACAATCATGCAAAATAAGAACATCCCAAACCTTAGTCCATTCACTCTCTCGAGCTGAATGTGCGGAAAAGGGTTTGGGATTCACTCTCACGAGCTGAACCCATGACAACCCAATACCCACAGACCATCAATCAATAATTTTAGTTTTGAAACCTCTCTCTCGAGAAGGCCAAAAACACAAGGGTAGAATTGCATTTGCAACTACAACTCTTAAATTCAAACACAATTAATGAATGAACTCACTTCTAATAGCATTTAGACTAACAATTAGCAATACCCATAAACTAAATTAGCCCATAATTACATAATCAAATCCCAAGAATTTGAATCATACCAGATTCGCGCCATAAAAACTATAAATTTTCATACAAATTTGATCTTACTATGATAGCAATTTCATACAAAATTTACATCAATTTTTATACCAGAATCGTATCAAAAAATTTATAATACTTATAACAATTAATTGTCATTTATTAGATAAACAATATACAAAATTGATTCCAATATAATGCCAAAATCGTACCAACATGGTATAACCAATATACCAATTTCAAAAATAAATTATGTAATTTTGTTTTAAACCAGAAACATACAAAAAAAAAAAATGAATGTCAATACCAAAATCTATACCAATTTCAAACAAATTTTATGTAATGTTCTTATGCCATTGTTAAAACTATTATACACAAACAAAAGTTGAATAATTTTTTAAGTAACCAGTATACATAATTCATTCAAATATAAGTCCAAAATTGAATAAAAAAATGGTATAACCAGTATACCAGTTATAAATAAATTTTATGTAATCTAGAAACCATAAATTAAAAATAAATTCATACCAAAATCTTTTACATTTTCAATCAAATATTATGTAATATAAAAAAAGAGTGTTTATACCAAAAAGGTCACAATTAAATTCAATTATATGCAATCAAAATCTGAAAACTTCCTTTCCAGTATCATTGTTCTTAGTTTTAACGTTTTTACGTTTGAGTTGTATGACAATACAAATAAAAAATCGCAAAGAACACCAACCTGAAGGATTCCATCTAACACCATGTTTAATAATATTGATAAGAAGTCATCCATTACAACACAAATGAAGATTATTGGATAAAAATGAACTGAAAGACTAACGACAAATTACAGAAAAATTGAGAGCAGTGACAAACGTTTGAAAAAAAAATCTTATTTTTGAATGGAATTTAACGTATTTGAGTAAAAAAAGGAAAACAAATATTCCTTTTATTATGAATCTCCTAATTTATGGCACATATTAGTTATCATTAATGAATTCAAAATTAATTGCTATTAACATATCCGTTTTTCACCTTATATTTTTTCAAACAGATTAATTTTTACTAGTTTTTAAAACTGATTTAAGTTAAAAAAGGATAACAAATATTCATCTTTTGTTTTGAATCTACTAATTTTATGGCAATTATTAATTATCATTAATGAATTCAAATTTATTACTACAACTATATCCATTTTTTACCTTTCATTTTTTTTAAAAAGATGTCATTTCGACTATTATTTAATATTTTTTATTTTAAGAAAATGTTAGAACCCGCAATTTTGTATTGTTACAACTTGAAAGAATTATTATGCTGTCATAACTTGAAATTATTAGTCATATATATGTCATTTATAAAATTTTGACTTTTTTAAAATAGTGTAGTAGATGATTTGATATTCACGTGCAACACACGTGCATTGAAACTAGTATATATATTCACTAGAAGTGCAAGCCAGTGATTTATTAGTTATAATTAATGGCGGTTAAGCAATTGCCGCTCATGATTTTTAGCATCAATTTAATTTAATTTATCGGCCATTAAAACAAACGCTAAAGGTTGACAATAAGAAGTTTTCATAAGGGATATTGTATCCTTTAGAATTTCCATTAGAGATGTCGACTATTAGCGAGAATTTAATTGAATTTACTTGTCATTAAAATGGTCGCGAAAAGGACAAATAAATACATTTTCAGAACAATTATTGTTGCCATTGATTGCCACAAAAAATAATCATTACATTGCAGAATTTTAGCGGCAATTTATTTGAATATTTCAATTATAAAAATGTACACTAAAAGACCATACATAGCTAATATGAATTTGATTTAGCAGCCAAAATTATTGTTGCAAACTGTTGTTGTTAAAACTAATAGTTTTTGGCGGCAATTGATAATGCTCTTAACTAGTGTTACCCACATTGGTTGTTAATGCCTTTGCCGACCCCATCATTGCCGACTAAATACCATTGGCCGGTATAGGTAATAACATCTACTGTTGCTCATTGTTCTGTTTTGATCAGTTATTGATTAAAACCAAAACCAAACCAATTTAGTCGACTTTTTAAATTTCCCAAACCAAACAAAAAAAATAAATGTCGGTTTGGTTATTGTCGGTTTTGGTTTGGTTTATTTTAGTTTTGCTGGTTTATTTGGTTTGAAAGTAATATTTTTTTTGAGGAAGTATGTATCCCGATAGACCAAACACCGAGTACATGAACAATCCATTGAAATGCTAATGTCGGTTCAATTAAGCAATTAGGCAGTACTAGAGTTATCATTACACAAATAAAGTGATTCAATTAATAGAAAGTGTGACTATTTTATGTGAACTACGGTAGGTAAAGACTAAAATATATTTTGATGGACTTGGACTTAGGTTTGTTATAGTTGGGCTAAAATGTTGGGCTTGAGAAAAATGTAAAGTTAAAGGCTTAAGTTAATTAAAATTTAACAAAATACTTTTAATTTATTTATTAATAATATATAAATAATTATAAATTTTATATATCTAATTTACCTGTTCAGTTTGGTTATTTTTGAGGTTGTTTTTCACTAAAACCAAAACCAAACCAAATAGTATCGATTTTCAAAATTTAAAAACCAAACCTAACCAAACCAAATCAAATATCACGTTTTTTATTCGGTTTGGTTCGGATTGCAATTTGCTTTGGTATTTTAACTATAACCATGAACAACCCTAATAACAACCATTAATATTGTCGCTAAATCTCCCTTTTGTAGTATTACTAACAAGAGACGGATGACAAGATCACATTATACTCATCATCTCAATCTCAGGAACACAACGATGAATAATCTTATCAGCATAGACACAAAATAAATTAGGCTATTCCTAAAAAACATCTTCACATGAGACATGAATTTTCTTCTTTGGTGGGACAACCAATCCGAAGGTACAACATCACTCGCTAAATAATTAGTGAAATCTACGAACCAAGTGATGAGATCTATCACGCCCAGAGGCTATACCCTTGATGTAACATTGGACCTACGATTAAGAGTGCCCCAAGTTAACCCTGTGTTTGGCGTATATCACGCATACTGTGAATAACTGAATAAGACATATACTATGCAGAAGCTAAAAAAATGGATAACTGAAAGTGGGGAATACCCTACTAGTCTAAATGTATAAAACAACCTAAGAGTTTAATAACAACTAAAAGATTAAACTTAACAATTCAAGTTGATCCTACTACTATGTCTAAAAAGCCTCTAACTGAGTTAAGTTGTTGGGATATGCTCACTAGCTAACTCTAACAAAACTAAAAACTGAATAAAAAAACTAAATTGAAAAGCATGTCTATTGTCCTCGAAGTATGACGACTCACCACTGAAAATACTGAAATGCAGACTGAGAATCAATCTAAGCGCGATGTGGATGTGGAGTACATTAACCTACATCATGAAAGGATGTAGCGTAGAATATACGTCAGTACTTGGAAGGTACTAAGCATGCAAGATATGGATACTGTGATAAACAAATATATATAAGTTGAACAAATCATAACTGAGCAAGAATGTAAATACTGAAACATAACTGAAAAGCTAAGTTGAATTCAATGACCAAGTACTAATCATGAAATAACATGCTTAACTGAATGCTGAAGTATATTCTGAAAACATGGTCAAATGCACTAACAGTCTAACTGCGGGAGCTACTATTGACCAACAGGAACCACGTGAGCTAAATATGGAGTCCAATGTATACGCCCCATCGAGAAGACCCAATACACCTTTCCAGGGGTATAAAGGCATGACTGGCGTGATCACTAAATCTGATGCCCAATAGAGCGGACTTATACTCATACTGGTGCATGTAGTTCTTGGACGATGAAGGTACAGTGAAACCTACTCCAACTCGGTCGCTATGTCTACTCACAACTGAATAAGTATATGACACAAATGTAACTAAAATTAGTATGTGACATAAATGTAACTGAAATACTGAATAGCTCAAAATATTGACATGCAAGATGAGAATCCAACATTTATATACTGATAATGTGACAACTGAAATCTGGAGCATGATTATCTGGTTAATTGACCTAGCAAGTATAAATCGTGAACTAAGAGACTCTACACAAACTAGGGTTTCCAAGTTTTATACAAGGAATTAAAGAATGTTTCAAAGAATACATGATATTTATACTATGGATTATATAGCAGCTAAAATCATAATAGATTCCAAAGATTTAAAAAACCCTAGGTCTAAACAAGCAATGCAGAATCATGGAACTGACTGAATTTGTAACAACCCGGAGAGTTCTTAGGCTAAACTAGAGCTAAACAAGAGGGTAAGAGTCAAGGAGGTAGGCAAGGGCCAATGGAGAGGACCAAGGCAGCCCTCTCTCCTCTAGACACTGCCCTAGTGACCACGACCACCACCATGACTTGTGGTGTGGTCCTTGGAAGCCTAGGCAGTGAGCTCCCTAAAACTGACCAAAACAGGCCCTCCTTCACGAGCCACTTCGTGGCTCATGGTGAAGACCACGACACGTGGGAAGGATCTTGGAGGAAATTAAGGGGTGTGAGGGTGGCAAGCAAGTGGCCTAGCCACTGCCTTAAGGTCCACGAGAGGGACCACGGCTCGTGGCTACCTCCACAGCTCGTGGAGCCCCTCGAGGGATTTCCTTGGGGTTGTGGGCTAAAGGCACAAGTTTTCAAGCCACTTTCTCAACACCATGAATGATACCATGGCTCGTGGGGTCCCTCGTTGTCCCTGGGTAAGTACTTAAATGAGGGGGTATTTTGGGAAGTTCCTTTTTAAGCACTATCAAAGTGAAGTCGTTTTGTATTATTTTATAAAACTATATAAGGCATTTTAAGTCAAAATACACCCAATTACTTCATACTTTTCAAACACCCAAATAAAAACCCCAAAGTTCATATTCTACACAAAATTTCTCTCTCTAGAACTCAAGGAAGAAGAAGAGTAAAATTGGAGCTAGGGCTTGAAGAAACAAGGATATTTCACTCAATGTCTTTGGAGAATCATAACTAAGGTATGTTAGTCCTTCATTCTTAGATAATCTCTATACAAGGAGTCCCTCCAAATTCATTTTCAAAACTAGTGATTTCCCCAAAGTAAGGGTTTGACTTCAATCTTGTGGGTTTTTTCCAAAAAAACGTTTTTCATGGTTGATCTATGATGAATTATCATTGAATTGATGATTTATGATGAATTCCCCCAAGAACCCATGACATCCTTAATTTCCCAAATTTGGATCTTATTATGTGATTTGATGATTTCAGAAGGATGACATGAGATTATGCTTGTTATAGTTGGGTTACTTGAATTATGTTATCATTCATGTCTAATGTAGTAACTCTAGATGTTTTTATAGACTGTAGCCTTGAAGGGCGAGATAAGTGAATTATATATGATTATGAGGGTTGTGTAAATGCTTTAAGAACACTTTGAGAGTAACGTGAATATGATTATGATCTAGTTGTTGTTGTGTTGGAATGTTATCCTCATGAACACACTTATGTATAAATATGATATGAGGTGAATGTTTTGTCACATGGAGTGAATCTAAGGTTGGAAGACTAGTCTAACCTAATGAATGTAGGAGCTATAGTATGATTATGTTAGATTGAGTGTCATGACATTCTTCCATAATTACGAACTTAAGTCACGACTTAATATGTAAAATGTGAGAATAAAATCTTAGCACCGAGTGGATATTGATATGAGATGGGAGCCCTTCCGTTAGTTGAGGTTGTGTTTTCCTAGTAGTAATCTCTTGGGGTGGAAGCTCTTCCATTAGTTGAGGTTGGGTTTTCTAGTAGCAATCCCATTATCCCATAACTATGTTCCCCCAGTGGCCTTTAGCTAGTGAATCCACCTAAGCTAAAAGAATGGTTCTACCTTAGGCAAGTAGGAAAACCCCTTTTCGGTTTGGGGTAGACACTGGGTTCCATGTTTAGCTCACATGGTCTATATCAGTTAAGGCTTATTCCCTAATATGTTAATATAGTCATATATGATTTATAAACCATAGATACTCAAGAACCTTTACTTAGTATGGGTAGGATTATGGGATCTTATTCATGCATTGCACAAGTAGACCTTGAGGGTACTTATGATATGTTGCCATTATGATATGATGATCTATGCATGATAATATGGTTTATGACTTATGTTTTTTCCAATGTATTCATGATGAGTTCAAACTTAGTAAAGTGCATGGTTTTCAACCAAAATGTCATTTTTAGCATGTTTTCAATGATTTCTTGCTTGGCTATCATACTTAGTGCATTTTTGTACTAACCCATATTTTCTACTATTTTTCCATAAGTGCAGGGTCCGGTTCTTGCATCGATCTCCTTCTTGGTCAAAGCATGGATCGACTAATCTCCTTGCTTTTGGTGAGTCCTCATCCTTCGAGGACGGATGATGCTTTTCTAGTTTCCTTTCTTGTACTTTCATTTGAGAACTATGTGGTAAGGGTTGTCCCATTTGGTAGTTCAATTGTAATAGATGGCTAAATGAGACAAGTCTGGACATCCGCTTTGTTTTTATAAAAAAATTTCTGAAGACTCAAATATGTGTTTTACTCCTTATTGTTCTTTGCTTATGTTATGATATGCTAAGTGGCTTACATGGTTCCTTTAGGGATCCTATGTTCCATTTTACTTCTAGGGGGTACCCTTGGGTCGTGACAAACTTGGTAATCAAAGCACAAGATTTAGAATGACTATGTGATGATGTCTCATAATACACGTCTAGTAGAGTCTTGTTCATGATTCTGAAGCATGCCACATTTATGAATGAGAGGCTATAAGATGTTTAGGAAATTTTACTTCTTTCATTACTCTTAAGTCGTGCGATAGAGTTTAACTCTATAAGGTCTTCCTTCTAACCCTTCTCTTGTGTCTTCAGGAAATGAATACACGAAGGGCTAATGCTAGAAGGGTGGAAGAGGAGAATGTGAATCAAGGAGCTCCTCTTCTATATAATCAAGCTCTGGTTGATCCCGTAATGGATAATGTGACCCATGCGGAGTTTAGGTCTACTATCCAATTGTTGCCTCAAGTTGTGATAACTCAAGCCATTAGAGAGGTAATTGCTCCTAGGAACACTAATGTGAATTTCGTGGCTTCTAAATTGACGAATTTTTCTAGAATGACCTCCCGAGTTTCATGGTTCCAAAGTGGGAGAGGACCCTCAAGAATTTGTGGAAGAGGTTTATAAGATAATTGATGCCATGGGGGTGACTTCGGTAGAGAAAGTGGAGGTAGCCTCTTATCAATTGAAGAGTGTTACTCAAGTATGGTATACTCAATGGAAGAACAATATGGGGGTAGGAGCGGGTCCAATAGAGTGGGAAGTGTTCAATTCGGTGTTCCTTGATAGGTTCTTTCCCCGAGAGATGAGGGAAGATAATTTGGAAGAGTTCATCAACCTTCATCAAGGAGGTACGAGTGTTCACGAATATTCTCTAAAGTTTACTCAATTGTCCAAGTATGCTCCGGCTTTGGTGGCAGCTTCATGGGATATGATGAGTAGGTATTTGACGGGTGTGTCTAGAATGGTTTGAAAAGAATGTCGTTCGGCAATGCTTCATGATAATATGAATATTTCACTACTTTTGGTGTATGCTCAACAATTGGAGGAAGAGAAACTCCAAGACAAGAATAGGGAGGTAAAAAGAGCTAGAACCAGTGATGGGAACTTTTCCAATGTTAGGTCCGATGGACAAGGTTGACAAAGTTTCAAACAGGCTCTTCTAGCTCCAAGGGTCAACAAGTATAGGGTCTCCAACCCTAAACTTCAAGGAGATAATAGTGGTGGTTCTTATGTTGCTAGGCCTAATTGTGCAAAATATGGTACGAAGCATGATGGTAAGTGCCTAGTAGGCACCGATGGGTGATTTAGTTGTGGGAATATTTGTCACAAGATGAGAGAATGGCATATGCTTACAAACAAAGGAAAAGAGAGCAAGCAAGCTCATCCAAGCGGTTCATACTCCAATGCCCAAAAGCAAAACCACTTTTATGCTCATCGACCCCGAGGTGACCAAGAGAGCTCCCCATACGTGGTGACCGGTATGTTGCAAGTCTTTTCTATTGATGTGTATGCTTTGTTAGATCCCGGTGCTACTTTGTCCTTTGTGACACCTTTTGTGGCTATGAAGTTTTAAATGCTCTCCGTAGCGTTAGTAAAACCTTTTTCGATCTCTATCCCGGTTGGTGACTCCGTAGTGGCTAAGAGGGTTTATAGAAGTTGTCCCATTTCCTTGTCTCATAGAGTTACTTTGGTGGATTTAGTAGAGTTAGACATGTTAGGCTTCGATATGATTTTTGGTATGGATTGGTTGCATGCATGTTATGCCTCTATCAAATGTAGGACTCAGATGGTTAGGTTTCAATTTCCAAATGAGCCTAATTTAGAATGGAAAGGGGGAAACTCTATGCCTAGAGGTCAATTAGTGTCTTACCTTAAACCTAGGAAGATTATCTCCAAATTCTGTATTTCCATCTTGTTAGGGTGAGGGATGTTGAATCCGAAACCCCTTCTCTAGAGTCGGTTCCGTTAGTGAATGAGTTCCCGGAAGTTTTCCCTGATGATTTGACTGGTATTCCTCCTGAGCGGAAATAGATTTTCGTATTGACCTTCTTTCGGATACACAACCTATATACATTCCTCCTTATAGAATGGCTCCGGCGGAGTTGAAAGAGCAACTAAGGGATTTGTTAGACAAGGGTTTTATCCGACCGAGTATCTCTCCATAGGGTGCTCCAGTTTTGTTTGTTAGAAAGAAAGATGGGTCTCTTATAATGTGCATTAATTATGGTCAACTGAACAAAGTGACAATCAAGAATAAATATCCCCTTGTTTTACCAACTTCAAGGGGTTAGGCATTTCTCCAAAATTGGCCTTCATTCAGGTTAGCACTAATTAAGGGTGAGAGGGGTTGATATTCCTAAGACGGCCTTTAGGACCCGGTATGGTCACTATGAATTTATGGTTATGTCCTTTGGGTTGACAAATTCCCCGACAACATTTATGGACTTATGAATTGAGTGTTTAGGCAATACGTAGACACGTTTGTGATGGTCTTTATTGATGATTTCTTGATCTACTCAAGAAGTGAGAATGAACATGTGGACCATTTCATAATTGTATTGCAAGTTCTTAAGGACCAATAACTTTTTTCAAAGTTTAGCAAGTGTGAACTTTGGTTAAGGTCCGTAGCATTCCTTGGTCACATTGTGTCAAGCAAGGGTATCGGGTAGATCGAAAGAAGACGAATGTGGTCAAGAGTTGGCCTACACCTCTAACTTCCTCGGATATTAGAAGCTTTTTTGGGTTGGGCCGGTTACTATAGGAGGTTTGTTGAGGGGGTTTTCTCCATTGCTTCTCCGTTGATGGCTTTGACTCAAAAGAAAGCTAAGTTTGAGTGGTCGGAGGCTTGTGAGACAATCTTCCAAGAGTTGAAAGATAGACTTACTTCCGCTCCATTGTTGACCTTATCGGAGGGTACCGATGGTTTCGTAGTATATTGTGACGCTTCTAGAGTAGGGTTGGGATATGTGTTGATGCAACATGGTAAGGTGATTGACTATGCTTCAAGGCAACTTACAGTCCATGACAAGAATTATCTGACCCATGATCTTGAATTAGCGGCGGTAGTATTTGCCTTGAAAATAAGGAGACCTTACTTGTATGGGGTCTATGTAGATGTTTTTATTGATCACAAGAGTCTTCAATATGTGTTTAATCAGAAAGACTTGAATCTCCAACAAAGAAGATGGTTAGAACTCTTGAAGGATTATGACATGAGTGTCCTTTACTACCCTGACAAAGCTAATGTGGTAGCGGATGCACTTAGTAGGTTGTCAATGAGTAGTATGGCTCATGTAGAGGATGAAAAGAAAGAATTGGTTTGTGATGTGCATACGTTTGCCCGGCTAGGTGTTCATCTAGTGGATTCCACCAAGGGTGGTGTCATGGTCCAAAATGGTTTCGAATCATCCTGTGTGATGGATGTTATGTATAAGAAAGACCTTGATCCTATATTAGTTGAGTTTAAAGGGTCGGTACACAAGTAGTCCGTTGAGGCTTTCTCCAAAGGGGAAAATGAAGTACTTAAGTACCAAGGTTGATTATGTGTTTCGAAAGTTGATGGTTTGACAGAGAAAAACTTAAAAGAAGCTCATGGTTCTCGATATTCTATTCATTCGAGAGCCACCAAGATGTACTATGACCTACGTGAAGTCTATTGGTGGAACGGAATGAAGAGAAATATTGTGGGATTTGTAGCCAAATGTCTGAATTGTTAACAAGTTAAGGTTGAGCATCGAAGAATGGGAGGCTCATTACAAGATATACCAATTCCCACTTGGAAGTGGGAAGAGATCAATATGGATTTTATTGTGGGTTTGCCTCGCATTCGAGTGCAACATGATTCTATTTGGGTCATTATAAATAGAATTACAAAATCGGCCCACTTTATTCCCGTCAAGGTTTCTCATTCAGCGGAAGACTATGCCAAGTTGTATATAAATGAGATAGTGAATTTGCATGGAGTTCCTTTATCTATTATTTCGGATCGGGGTACTCAATTTACTTCACACTTTTGGAAGTCATTCCAAAAAGGGGTTGGTACTAAGGTTATGCTTAGCACTACTTTTCATCCCTAAACCAATGGCCAAGCAGAATGTACCATCCAAACATTAGAAGATATGTTGAGGGCATGTGTTATAGACTTCAAGGGTAATTGGGATGACCACTCTCCATTAATAGAGTTTGCCTAAAATAATAGTTATCACTCAAGTATCGGTATGGCTCCTTTTGAAGCCTTGTATGGTAAGAGATGTAGGTCTTCAGTTGGTTGGTTTGAGGTAGGTGAAATTTCTCTTATTGGTCCCGAATTGGTCTATGGAGCTATTGAGAAGATCTGACTCATTAAAGAGAGGTTGAGAATGGTCCAAAGTCAGCAAAAGTCTTATGCTGATGTTAGAAAAAGGGATTTTAAATTTGAAGTTAATGATTGGGTCTATTTGAAAATCTCACCTATAAAAGGTGTGATGAGGTTTGGCAAGATGGGGAAACTTAGTACCAGGTATATGGGCCCATATCAAATTTTAAAGCATATTAGGAAACTTGTTTATGAGATGGATTTGACAAATGAGATGGCTCCGCTCCATCTGATAGTTCATGTTTCCATGCTTAAGAAGTGTATTGGAGATCTGACATCCATTATCCCTTCAGAAGGTTTGGGAGTTGATGAGAGTCTCTCATATGAGGAAGTTCAGGTGGAAATCCTAGCCGGCAAATTAAAAGGTTGAGAAATAAGGAAATAGCTTCCGTAAAAGTTTTATGGAGAAATCATCTAGTTGAGGGTACTACTTGGGAGGCCGAGGCTGATATGAAGTCCCGATATCCTAATATTTTTCCTGCTTCAGCTATTCAATCTTGAGGTAATTAGTTCCTCTTGAGTTTTAGTGTTTTGGAGGTCATGTGTTATATGAGCTTTTCCATGATTTCCTTATGTTTTGCATGTTCTTGATGAAATTCATGTTTAGTAAGAAAATGAGTTTTTATTATTTATGTGCCTCACGTTGTTGTGCATTTAGTATGAGTTGCCTAATTAACTTCATGAGATGAGTTGATGAACATGATTTAGTATGCTTTCGAGAGGAATTGCATATTGGTTCCATGATATTGTGTTGAGCGTGATTTTAGTTGGAGAAGGTAGTTCCTCCTATGATTATGAAATATGTTGATTTTTCATGCATAATGGGTTGTTAGATGTAGTTCCTACTTCCTTTTGTTGCATTAATTTATGTTGAGATGAAGTTGATGTTTCCTACTTTGAATTGTGCATTGTTTTGATGTTGCATGCATGATGGGCTGCTAGTTTTGAGTCTTTACTCTCGTAGGGTGGCTAGATCGTCATTCGAGGATGAATGTCCCTAAGAGGGAGATATTGTAACAACCCTGAATGTTCTTAGGCTAAACTAGTGCTAAACGAGAGGGTAAGAGTCAAAGAGGTGGACAATGGCCAAGGGAGAGGACTAAGGAAGTCCACTTTCCCTGAAACACTGCCTTAGTGACCAAGAAATCCACAACAGCTCGTGGTGGGGACCATGACTTGTGGTGTGGTCCTTGGTATCCTAGGTAGTGAGCTCCCCAAAATGCCAAAAAATAGGCCCTCCTTCAAGAGCCATTTCACGGCTCGGGGTGAAGACCACGACACATGGGAAGGCTCGCTGAGGAGAGTTAGGGGTTTGAGGGTGGCAAGCAAGTGGCCTAGCCACCGCCTCAAGGTCCAAGAGAGTGACCACGGCTCGTAGCTAGATCCACGGATCATGGAGCCCCTCGTGTGATTGCCTTGGGCTTGTGGGCTAAAGGCACAATGTGCAAAACCACTGCATCTATCGATTGTAGTCAAATGGTTCGGGTGCAAGTGCTCCTAAGCAAAACCGTTTATATGTTCTCCAAACTAGAGGTGATCAAGAGAGTTTCTCGGACGTGGTGACTGCTATGTTAAAAGTTTTTCATATAGATGTGTATGTTGTACTTGATCCAGGGGTAAATTTATCCTTTGTGACCCCTTATGTAGCTATGAGATTTGATATGCTTCCCAATGTATTGTCAGAACCTTTTTCTGTCTCTACCCTATTACTGATTATGTGCTATCTAAGAGAGTCTATAGGAGATGTCCCATTTCCTTATCCCATAGAGTCACTCCAATAGATTTGGTGGAACTTGACATGATGACTTCAATGTTATTTTGGGCATAGATTGGTTACATTTGTTTTATGCCTCTATCGATTGTAGTCAAATTTCAATTCCCAAATGAGCCTATCCTAGAGTGGAAAGGGGAGAAATTCTTTGCCTAGTGGTCAATTTGTTTCTTACCTAAAATCTAGGAAAATGGATTTGAAGGGTTGTGTTTACCATATAGTGAGGGTGAGGGATGTGGAGTCCAAAACTCCTATTCTTGTGTCAGTCCTAGTTGTAAAAGAGTTTCCAGAAGTTTTCCCGAAGGATTTGCCCGTTATTCCTCCCGAAAGGGAAATAGAATTCAGGATTGACCTACTCCCCGATACCCCACCTATCTCTATTTGTCCTGACATTGTTAGACTCTGTGTTTTTTATCCAAACGTTGTTTTTCTACGTTTTTTTAGTAGAATTTGAAAATGAGTTTTGATTCTAAGTTTATTTCAAGCATTGTAAACACCGGAATTTCATTACTCATCTTATAGAGAATATAATTGGTAATATTTTTTTACTTTTTACAATACGTGGCTAAACCCCCAATTCTTGGGGATGGTGATTATGTGATTAATTTTCTAAATTAGATTATGGGTATTAGTAATTAATGATTGAATTGATGTTTTGAAGTGGTTTCGATTGATAATTGAATCTTAACTCATGCATTGTAGCTTCAAGTGTAGTTCGACTCTAGTATACTATGCTTTCTTGAGAAAGAGGTTTTAGAATTAAGGTTATCAATTTATGAATGTAGTGATTGGGTTTTTGTGGGTTCAACTTGAGAGAGTGAATTCTAAATTCGATCCTACCAATCTAGCTCAAGAGAGTATATTAATTGAGGTTTTGGGTTGTTAATAATTATCATGCTTGTCGAGGTTCGAAAGGACTCACTTGAATCGTAATAGTTGATCGAGCGATAGGTGTTGCATCTAAAGTCTAGCCTACCCACTAAGATTCACGACTTCTAGTAATTACTAATCACCCGTAAAGTGTAATTGGCAATTAATCGATCACATCCCTAAGGATCCCTTCCTACTTGTTTACTCCCCTATTTTAGTAGTTGTTGATTGACAAACCTAATCCCCCCATTTGACATATACTACAACAAATATGATATATAGCTACGAAATTATTAGCTACGACATGAGATTCGTCATTAATTATTCATTTTTAGTGACAAAAATTACTTTTCGTGCTTAAACATATGAGACACATACTTTTAGTGACGAAACATAAAATTTCGTAGCAAAGCTTTGTCAACTAAAGTTTCCCACCAAAAAATGCATTGGCGCCATTTATTGAGTAGGGTTAGTCACGAATTTAATGTTATTCGTGACACATTATTTCATCACTAATGATATATCTAATTCGTGACAAACTATTTTTTGTCTTAATTACATTAGCTTTTGGACACAAAAAAATTTCGTCTCAAAAAATATGTTGTGACATTATCGACAAATTAGAGTTCGTAGTTAAATATTATAAGTTTTAGCTATAAAATTTAGATTTGACATTTATTTTGTCACTAATATTATAAACAATTGGTGTCAATCACTTTATTGTCTCTAATCAACATATAATTTAGTGATAAGAAAAAATTGTCCAACTATTTTCTACGAAAAGAATTCATAGCTAAACACAATTTTGTTTTTGCTACAATTATTCACAATTACAAGTGACAACTGACAAAAAGAATAATACAAGTGCTTCATAAGAAATAGACAAAGTCCATTCGTTCATTGGCGAGGAAAAAAAATTAAAACCAACGAAGTGTGTGTGCGCGCGCGTGTGAGTGTGTGTGGGTGGGTGCGCACGCACGTGTGTGAAATAATTAAAATGCATTATTTCTACTAAATGCAATAATTCAAATAATGAAAATGAATGTTATTATATTGATACAATGATTGAATTCAATATATTTTGAACGCGTATGAATTAGCTATATAATTTGTAATTATAGATATTTATTATATTAAGATATAAATATGTTAGGCTTAATACATTAATAATTTCTTAAATTTGTTAATTAATTTCAGTTATATACTCGAACTACGACATATTCCAATTAAACACGTGAACACATGATAAAATATTTTTATCAAATACTTTTGATTGTAAGTTCTTTTTTTTGCATATTCTAAAGTGTCTATTCCACATTTAATTCAATGTAATGAATGTGTCAAAAACAACTCCAACAATTCAATTTACATTGAAATGAAAAAAACTTAAAAATATAAAATTAAAATTCTAACATTGAAATCGAAAGTTAAAGTACATGAAAACACAATACTCAAAACTCTTTTCTAAACGTCAAACGTTCTTCTTTTATTATTTATATATATGGTATATCACATAATTCAATGGGATAAGGGTCTGAAAAATACCCTCAACTTTGGTCAGATTTGTTGTTGCGATACTAAACTTTCATAAGGACCTATTACCTCCCTAGATTATTTAATACCGTATTTTTTACCCCCTGAACTATTTAATAGTGTATTTTAAAGGTATATATGTGCCCACGTGGGCACTATTTATAATTTTGCATTATTTTTTATGTCCACGTGGACAAATATATATGTTTAAAATACGATATTAAATAGTCTAGGGAGGTAATAGGTCCTCATAAAAGTTTAGTATCGCAACAGCAAATTCGACCAAAGTTGAGGTATTTTTCAAACCCTTATCCCTAATTCAATTAAGTTAATAGTAAAATAATAATTATGAGGAAATAATATTACATCTTACAAATATGTAAAGATTAAATAGTTATAACTTTAATTAATTTCAAAATTCTAGATATTAGGATAAATTAACAGTGACAAAAATAGTAACAATTTTTTTCAATATTTTTAGGGTTATAAAACTTTTCATTTTATGTAGTCACGTTTAAAACTTGTCACTTTGGATTCCTTTTAGATTTAGGAGTTTTTATGTTATTTTGTTGATTTTAAATATTAG